>JAPDSC010122005.1:0-23074 GCA_026290005.1 Latrodectus geometricus | reverse complement strand
TATATATATATATATATATATATATATATATATATATATATATAAATGATAAAGAAAACTTGTCCTTTTGAGTCTTTGTGTGGTCAGCATATAATAAGGTCGGTGAGTTTAATTATAGACATTCATGATCAGATTGAAGGATAACATGTATAAGAAAATATCGAACTACTTTACGAGTAGTTATTTAACGTTGAGTGTAATACCACCATAATCCCTTCGAGAAATCGATTGATCAAACAGACAAATTAAGTGGCACATGGAGGAAGAGATCTAGTAATTGCCAAGTGTTGAAGCCATTAATTTTGAGAAGTCTCGATTAGTGATTGGAGTGACTTTGTATTTATCCAGGCAAGCATGGGCGAGAGAATAGCAAAATTAGGATAGCACTTATGTTTGTTGGTAAGAAAAGTTTTGTCCATGATCTTTTTTCTAACTCCTAAAAATATATATTGTTGTTAAATGAGATAAATTGTTGCAGTTTCCATGACTATCGTATACTACCTCAAGCTCAGTTCACTATAGATAGTATTATTTAAAATAGTACCTTCACGTTTAAATGGAATATCAGTTATGGGCATATAAGCGATGGTAGGGTAAGTATGAAAAATATATAACTATTCTATCAGGTTTTATTAGCATTTTTCACTTTTAAGCAAATCGTAACATATATCCCACACATATTGCTCAGCTGTAACAAACAATTCCCCTATTTTTAAGTGACCCCGTGGCTTAGAGGTAGAAAAGTGTCTTCCAGAACGACAGATGTAGGTTCTATCTCAACATCTGTCGAAAACAGGAGATCTATTTGGTTGTTCGGTCTTCTGATTTCAAGTACGCCTATGTGATTGAGAGTTTTCCGAGCTTCCTATTTTGTGACACTAGCATTGTCTTTGAAAAGTCTACTCAGAAATGAGTTTAAATGATGGTTATTAAAGTGTCTTAAGATAACCTTTGGAAGGGCACCAGGTGGTGTCAAAGGAATTAATGTACTCGAATTCCTTGCCTGATGTTCAACCGTTTTACCATTCAAAAGTGCTTGGACATTCGACGAGTAGTTAGAGTTAGCGAACTTGAAATACCTCTAAACTCATCCAGGAACTGTATTTGATCACAGATTCTACCACAAATGAAACTCATCCAGGAACTGTATTTGATCACAGATTCTACCACAAATGGAACACCAAAAATTTAATTGACTATATACTTCACTAAGTATTTGTGTGCATTAGTTGCATGGGTGATATTTTGCTCAGAGCATATTTTGGGTGTTATTGATTTTTAAAAAGATCTGATGTTTTCCATTGTATTTTTCCTCTATTGAGAATTTCTAAGTTTCGTAATTGTAAAATAATTTATTTGCTTCATATATATTGAATCTAGCAATTGCATCATAACAGAAAAGCAGTCTGCAGTTAAATGAAAGGCAATGTGATGCGAAGATAATTTTCAAGTAAAGAATAGAAAAAATTGTCCATTTTTGGTATAGGTATAGACCTAATTATTGTTAGATTTATCTCGATTATCTCTATTGAGTTCTTTCATTTCAATTGCATGTTTCTTACGTAGAAGATATACTATGGAGTCGTTCAAAATATAGAAAAGGAATTTGTATACTATTGAATTGTATTCTATTGAATATTCAAGGAATTTGTAGACTATTGTATTTTAGCCAGCTACTCACTTCAGCACATGGATAAAATGAGGGAGTATTCACACACATGCAACATTTAGTACTGTAGTAAATGCATTTAACAAAGAAGTTATTCAATTATTGTAAATTATATTTTAGGTTTATTATTAATTAAATATAATATAAACATTATAATATTTAATTATCAATACATGATTGAATACTTAAACATTATATAATTTTATAATTTATTACATTCTATTACACATTTTTTTATCCATTATATAATATCTTTAAATAAAAAATAATATATATCTATACTCTTTCATTAAAAATTTAGAATGCCTACAGGCACATCGGCCAAGTCGGAGCTGTTACCGTTTTCAGGGGTGGTCAATGTCTAATTCCACAATGTCTAATAGATTTCAATATTATCACTGTCGGAGTCAATGTGCTCCTCATTTCATCAGAAGAATATCTTTCATCTATAAAAATTCAGACAAATCATTGTTTGAAAATAAAATACTATATTTTGAATTAATGAAAAATATAGAGTAAATTTACTCGAAAATACTTTTATGGCAAATAGAGGTGGATCTGGCTTTAAATTAAGTAAATTATAGCGAAGATACAAGGTCTTGTACTATGCTATACATATGCATTTAATGAAAAAACAAATATAATTTTTTTTTATAGTAATTTCATCTTATTTTACTCCATTTGAAATTTAATAAAAAATTTAGATTGAAAAATTTTGACATGAAGATTTTGGAATAAAATATATTAACTGTTTTTAGGTATTACTAGAGATTGAGTTATTTTTAATAATTTTAGTTGAATAAAGGCTCATTAAGTCTACATCTTCAATTATATTTATTCAGTTACTGACATTTTTAATTTTAGAATATATTTGCATTTCACTCGGTTATTTCATATTAATTTAGTTTATAATATCTCAAGCAATTTAGTACTTAAGATAATTACTTTACGAACTAAAACTAACACTTTTAAGAATTCCAGCTTTCTGAGAAAACATATCAGTTTTCTAAATGGAAATTTTTTCAATATGATAGCTATTGTTGAACAAAAAGGAGTTGAATTTTGTATATGTTTTGCAAAAGCATGTAGGTAAGAGCTAATGTTTGAAAATGTTTTTAGTTTTTCTTTTGCACAATTCCTAAATGTACCATATTATTTTTTAAAGTTTTCCCACTGAAGGTATTAAGTAATGGACTTCTCAAAGAGCGATATAATATAAGAATCTTTTGGTATATCGCCAAAACATTTTAACACAGTAGTAAAGATGCATGTATTTGTAATTGGAAAAATATATTTATGATTTTAGTTAAAAAAAAAAAAAAAAAACTAACTGCCCAAAGTTAAAAATTATTGTGTTTTATTTTTAGTTCTTCAACACTGAAAAACTAATTTGCCTATAATGTTCTTTAAAGATCAGTATTTAATTGCAAAAAACTAACCATTTCATAAAAATTTAATTTGATTTGTTTCAAAATCTCGTTTTCATTTCTTGAATAGAATAATTTTCTATGTTATTATAAATAAAATTCTGTTTTATCAGCTATTTAGAAAAGTTCCACTTTGTTAAATCTAATTTAAACTTTAATTTAATTAAAAAAATTCGAAACTTGCTTTTATTTTAATGACAATTTTAAATTCGATTTTCAAAATTTAAATTAATATTTTTATGTAGATAATTTTAAGGCGTTTACAACTCAGTATCATCCAAACATATATATTTATTAACTAATTTTTGCACTGATGTTAATTATTATATCATGTTTTATAATTATTCGTTTAAATTTACTGATCATTTATAGATAATTAAACGTCAAAATCAATTTAAATATGCATTCAACTATTCAAAAAGTTGTTTCATGAAGCAATCATTTCCCAGAGTGAAAAGATGTTATTTTTGTGGAATCACCATATATTTTGAATAATACATGGATAGAGTTTTGCAAGACATACAAAATACCAAAATTTAAATATTTTTATTTTAAAACCTGATCGTCTAACTTAGGAACTGCATCATATATCATCATTATATTAGGTTGAGAAAAAAGAAATCCATTATTTATACGTGAACTTTAACTTCTTTTGGATTCGCTTTGTAAAAAGGTTTAAAACAGCTTTCATGTAGATTTTTAGGCCTTGCGCGTCACGACTGCTGATATGCGGTTAATTTCGATCATTTTTGATATTTTATAGACATTTTCGACGATGCTATATCCACATGCGAGGTGCATCTCTAACATCAGAAAAACCCGAACGGAATCGACGAACAAAACTTGTGCGTAACTGGTTGTTACAGTCTTATATAGAACGATAAACACCTTTCACAATTTTAGCCACCCAGCTATCTTTTTCGCCGTTACAAGAGAAAAACGAAAATGTATCGAATTTTCTGTTTGTTGTCTTCCATTTTTAAAACCTTGTACTCGTAACTGAATTAATCAAACAAAAAACCGCAAGAGGATATTTTAGTGTCAAATGTCATTTTTCCAACGAGCATAAATCTGAAATTGTTTGATATATACCTGACGAGATATCGATCACTACAGACATCTACCGAAAAAATAATGGATTACTTTTTCCCCCAACCTAATATTTATATTTTAATATTTTTTTACAAAAAAATTGTTTTTTAAAACAAAATTTTTAATCAAATTTGTTATTTGTTATTCGAATTTATAATAATACCGCACAGATTCTAATGATAAATAATACTGTTCTATTAGGAGAAAAGACGACCATTATTTAAAGATAATTTCTCTTAAGGTACAATTACAATTGTACTCAGGAATTAGTTCCAGCGTTAATATCTGAGATGTAGTAAATGCGGAATTCTTCTATTTATTTAAAAGTTTTATCGACTAAAGTTTACTACTTCAACTAATGTAAGCAATTAGAGATTCAAAAGTTCAAGAGCAGTTAAGCTACTTTCAATGAAATAAATCACGAATTCAGCTGGTTTAATAGACCATTATGGTAAACATCGAGTATGTTCTCAACTTATTGCAAACATTTCGAAACTCAACTACAGAATTTAAATGGAAGGAGAAATATTTGTATAAAATAATTACTTTAAAATCAAGTCTACTATATTATACTATTATGAATGATAAAACTACAAAAGATATCCAAAATGATAATTTTAAATTCTTAAAAGAAATGGTTGTTTAGTAAGTTGTTTCTTAACAGGGATTTAAAAATAATAACGAAAATGTCTTACCATGAACTTACTGCCCCTGATGAGTAATGGTAAAGTAATTATGAAGGTAGAATATTTGAAAAGTTGTAGGTTCGATCACACAAATACTGAATAAAAAGATGTTTAATAAGAATATATTTCTGATAGAAAACTCTTCCTGGAAAGCATTAAGTGAGATGGATTTTCCACGAAATTCTCTCAGAGAACAGAATAATTTGATTGTCTGTTTCATGTCATGTTATGGATAGTTTCATATTATGGAAGTATTTGCCGGATAATGCAGTTCTCAAGACTTGAAATTAGTGGGATTTGATTTTGATCCTGTAAAAGACCATCTATTGATATGGTCTATATATTTCTTACAAAAGATTGATGTTCCTCTCATATGTAGACATTTGGAAATGTAAGTTCTATTGTAGATGATGATTTCATTCATTGATTGTGATTCGAATCTTAGAGTTCCAAATATGGTTTGATATGTGTCCCAGACTGACTATAGCCAATATTTAAATGAATAAATCTAGTGTGATACAAATACTGGAACTAAAAATCTTTATAGATAAACTAGTTAAATTTGATGAATTCTGTAATCAATATGATTAATACAGATATTTTATTGACAATACGTTTGTGTATTGATTATGAATCTTTTGTGAGGATATTTGAAGACTTATAGTGGAGTTATAATGATAAATCTTCCAGGAATGTTTTTATTATTTTCTATTCTATATATAAGTAAACAAATCAACTGTAATTTTGTCGAATAAGTAAGAAACAATTTGAAACTAATTACATGTTGCAAAATCTCTATTATTAATATTTTCATTCTAGACATTAATATTTCAGTTTGAAGATTAATGTTTACTTTTCAGTTCCACATTTAATTTTATAAATTTCATACATACATTTCTAGACATGATAAACTAAGTATTCCTAAAAATTGGCCAAATATGTCGAAGAATTATTTTCGTATGATTTTTTAGAATTACTCCCAAGACTTTCGCTAGTGTTCTAGCTCGCATTTCTTTAAGTATTTCTCTCAGTGAACATAGTAGCCGTATTTCGGTCTCATTACACATACTAATGCTGATATATAATTATTCTACAATTAAATTATTTTCAATAAATATTTATTTATGATGTATTAGATTATTTCATAATATATGTCGAAGTTAATAGTTTTTGCCACGAAATGTTCGAAAAAAAATTTCTTTGATTGGAATTTTTATGGACTCTTCAAGAAAGTGCGATATTTTATGGCGTAGGTTAAGTACCATAAATGGTTAAAAACAAAAAAATCTTAAATGTTTGATAAAAAACGCGCTCTAATCTAGAAATAAAGAAACTTTTGCCTGATTTTCTAAAGAATAAATCTTCAAATTTGTAAACAGTGAATATTATTCCTCTCTTATAAATGTGTAACTTTTCATTCGTCAAATAATAAGTGTATTCAGGCTAATTATATTGTGAGTATTAAAATTGTTCAAGTTACACATTTGAGTTGATTTGTAACATTTTCCTAATGTGTTGGGAATTATCAATGATAGCTGCTGATAATCGGTAGTTTACTGTATTGTACATAAAAACATTTACAGCACTTACGAACTGTATAATTTTATCAATAACTATATTTTACATTTAAATAATCTTTATGATAATAATTTATATGGAATATTTTGTTTTAAATGAAATGTAGATGGTGACAAACAAACAAAACTCATATTCGCAATATATGTGTAAGAACTTTCATTTACATATTAGTTAAAATTCTGTGATTTTAATTTCATAGTTTTTTGAAAAGTATATTTTATTGTGTGATATTTTTTTTATTTTAGTTTTTAAATAATATTTGATAATATGTTTTTCTATGTTTAGCAATGTTTACTAACCTTTTCTTTTTTTTTAATACCTGGAGTTTTAATAAATTTCTTAAAAAAAGATCACATTTCATTATAGATTTCTAAATTAAAATCAGCGAGGCATTATTTTTAGTTGAGCTTTCTACAGTTTTACAAGTCACTGCGTAGATAGTATATTTATTTGATGAGGCAATCATCTACAATTAGTCATTTCAAGTAAATAAAAATTTGATTTATCATTGAAGGGGAAACATTCTTTCTACGATAAATTATCTGTATAAAAATAAAAAAGAAAGTGTTTGCTTTGAAGCTACAGAATGTATTTGATGGAGTACATAAGTAATTAATTATCTTTTAAAAATATATCATAATTTTTATTGCTGTATGAGAAAATTTTTTAATTAATCCAATTAAAAACTTTACATTTTTTTTTTAACTTCAGAAATTTCTTTTAAAATTCCAATTAAAAATTTGTTCAAAAAAAAAAAGCCTCAAATATTTTTAAAACATAATTCTAAGAAAAAAAAAACTTGATGAAAGAAAATATTGTTTTGCAGAAAAATTAGTAAATAGTCAAGTATATAGTAAGGCAATTATTGTTTTTTAACAGTTTTCATTAATTGAAGTTTAAATACAATTGTAATCATCATAATTTATAATTTAAATGTGCTTCTGATATAAAAATATGAGCACATTTATAGAAGGTATTCTAATTTTAAAAACTATCTTATTATCCAAGAAATATAAAAAATATTTAATGATTGTTGCATTATTTAATTAGTAAAGTTCTTGTAATTTTACTCTGCGGTTCATACTTATAAGAAAAGGTATTAATTTCAAATATGCCTGTAAAAATTCAATCAATGATTAATTTATTTCAGTCCCATAAAGATAATTTTGTAAAAATACTATTGAATTTAAGATTTAAAATGGAAATATATTCAAATAAAACAACGTTTCAAAATAATTAATAATGTATTGCTTCTGTTTTAATTTGTATTTATAGTGTCATCTTGTTTAGCACATTCCCAAATCATTTTACAAAAAATCATAAATAGAGTTAACAAGATCTTCAAATGTTTGAATATTGCTTCCTCTTGCAATAAATGATTTATTGCAACAAGATTGAATGGTTTATTGAACTGTTTTAAGTAGTTTCCAAGCATTTTCAATAACATTTAAATCTTGAAAGCTGATGGTCTGCACAAAAAATTTACTTTATTTTGTTCAATTTTTTTATATCTTTTGTTTTGCTGGAACATGTTTAACTTCCTAGAAAATAACCATATACCAACAGTTTCTATTCTAATACTTTTTAATGTATTTTAAAATTCATATTTTTTTGGAATGAGTATCAAATAAGTTTTTTGTCCACTTGCAAAAATACCATCCAGAAATATAAAAGAGCACCATTTGAAACGACGATTCCAACCAACGTCTTTTTCTCAAGAATAAGTCATTAGGGACTGGAAGTATCAATTCATTTAAATTGAATCATTTTTTCTCAAAAACTATGAAACGTTTCCAATAAAATAGTTCCCTGCACTACCATTTATTACGACTTCTTTTAGTAAGAATTTATGCCGCATGGTGTTATAAGCTCTTTTCTTTTAGGTTTTATAAATTTGGGGAAATAACAATTATTAACAACAGTGGATTTCAACATATTTTTATGATATTTATTCGTAATTCATATTTTTTTCTCAGAACAGAAAACGAACGATATGCATTTTATCGCATGAAGTAATCTTGCGTTTTCCATTGATATTTTTTTTACAAACTTTCTTTATATATATAATAAGTGTTTTTCTGTTTAATGTATTTTCAACAGTACTTTTTTATCTTTTATCTTTACTGGTTGCAAAACTTTTAAAACAATCATTCTTTTACTTTTATGTTTGCTTTGCTCAGTACCTTATATCAGTTACAAAACAAATGCTCAGATGAAAAATATTTTTTTCGCGTTAGCAAAAAGGGAGGAAATTTTAAAGAAGGAAATTTATTTTATTATGTATTAGAGCTTCAATAAAATAATAATAAACATTTATATATTTAAGGACGAAAATGTATGATAAATATTTTAAAAATTATAAATTAAGTAATTAGAATTTTAAGGTATAAGAACATTTTTAACATGTTGTAACAAGTGATTGTTTAGGTAAAAATCAACACAATTATTTGTTTAAAAAGTCGTAACTGTCCTTAAATTATGAACCGCACTGAATTTTGCTTTAAAAATTTTATTGGTTCATTTAAAATACAAAACGTTATTGCAGGCATATTCACACTTAAAAAAAACATGAAATCTTTGTATATTGTGAAGTTTTTATTGTTAAAAGTGTTATTTTCGTTCTGAACAAGGTATGAATTTTTTAATATTACAATATTTTAATCCCAGTCAAAGTCTGTCGAGGAAATCAAGTTAAAGGCTTCTCCTATAGCGTGAAAGCTTGAAGAAATGTGATGCTCCTGTCAACTTTGGCGATGATTTATATAACCGATAGAATTCGCCAAATGGAAGAGCAACTGAACTATAGCATAGGATAATAAAATTTATTCAAAATTATTTCTTTTTTAATACATTTTCATTACTATGCCTTTCTAAAATTACTTATATATTACTAAGTTTCGATAAACTTCTTAGTACATTATTACAATAAAATATTTCATTATAATCATATTCTAATGTTTTTCATAAATATTATAAAATATTCTTAACTTTAATGAATTTTTCAGTAAATTATTGGAATTAAATATTTTGTATATTTTTCATTTAGAATTTCATTATTTTATTTATTTTTTTTATGTATTTTTGTTCAATTAATTAAAATAGCACAATATTTATAAAGTTTAATTATATATCATTCTCAGTTTCAATTATTATCGAATCACAAATTCCATTCTTTTTCTAAATGAAATAAGGATACACATGAATTGTTTTTAAATATAAAAGAAATAAATTTCAAAAACAAATTATTGTTTGGGAAAATTCTTTTGATATTTATAGAATATTCAAATATTATTTTAAGAAATGTAAATTTTACGCTTTTCAGAATTATTGCATAAAAAGAAAAATATATTGTAAGAAATCTTCACAAAATACTTTATAAAAATTATCATGAAAAAGATAATTTTTTTTAAAAAAATTCAATGAATATATATATATATATATATATATATATACACTGTCTACCAATAAGTATTTGGACACCTATGCAAACGATGATATCAGCGATCCTGAGGTACGTCACGGCCACTACCGGTATATATCGTGTAGGAAACAGCATCGGCATTAGTGTCGCATGCAAGATGCCGCGCAGTTCGGAGCTCTCTGATTTCGAGAAAGGTATAATTGTCGTGTATCACAAACGTGGCCGATCCTTAAGGGACATATCTAGTGATCTGATGTACCCAAAATTGACAGTGGCCTATGTAATTCAGAAGAGGAAGGTGAGCGGTGATTGTCGGAAAGTGCCCCGAGTCGGCAGACCTTTGAAACTGGGAGATAGAGACCGACGAGTGCTGTCCAAAGAAATTCTGATGAACCGCACACAACCGATGACTCTCATCCACGAGGAGTTTCAACAGGCATCCGGGAGTATTGTTTCAATGAATACCATCCGTAAAGAAGCACATCTACTTGGTTTTTCATGGTCTTGCTGCTGCCCATAAGCCTTTGATCCCAAAGCCAGCCAGCGCTGCTCGGTTAATGTCGTGCTAACGCATCGAAATTAGACCGTAGATCAGTGGAAACGGGTTCTTTGGAACGACGAATCAAGGTTCACCCTTTACCGTTCGAATGGCAGGGTCTGAGTCTGGCGTCTGCCTGGTGAAAGCCAGAATACATTGTGCCAACAGTTAAATTCGGCGGAAATGGAATTATGGTCTGGGGATGTTTCTCCTGGTATGGACTGGGACCCTTAGTCCCCATTCATCGTAAACTCAACGCCGATGCTTGCTGCACCATTTTGGATGACAATGTGCTTCCTATATTGTGGCAGTTTTACGGGTTGGACCCTGTTATTTTCAGAACGATAATGCCAGTTGTCATGTTTCGAGGTTAACCAAGGCCTGGTATGGTGCCAATGGAGTTCCATTGAATATACTGGCTTACGCAGAACCCAGACCAGAAGCCTATCGAGAACCTCTAGGATGAGTTGGATCGCCGAATTAAGAGGTGCACTACCCGTCCGAAGTCGGTGAAGGAACTTGTATGTCTACTCCAAGACGAGTTGAACACAATGCCACTAGCTGTAATGCAAAGACTTGTGGAAAGTATGCCCCAGAAGGTTCACGCTGTAATTGCCTCTTGTGGAGGCTCAGTACAAATAGGAAAAAGGATTAGGGCTCACGTCTTCATAGGAAGAAGATGGTCAATTATGCAAATAGAACACTATTTTCTGACAAGCATGAAGGACAAATATCTAAAAATATTCGAGCAATTTTTCCAAGATTGTCTGTATTAAAAAAACTATATAAAAAATTAAAATAAACAGAATCAAAATAATACATAAATCATATAAGAAAAACGATACATTGAAAAATAAGCAAAGCAATAAAAATATATGTCGTTTTCAACAAATCAAAATCTATTTATTAAATTCAGATAAAAAATGTAGTTGCTAAAAGTAATTTGAAATGTATGAGTAAAATTAAAAAAGCTTAAGTAGTTTATGAATTATGATACAGATTTAAAGTTAAAGTATAATTAAAGTAAATATAGATGTTTTCGGGATTCTTGTAAGAACTTCAATGCTTGGGTGACGCTTCTGTAGTCATAAAAACTACGAATTAGTTCAATCTTACAAGTGATTCTCTACTTTCTATATATTTTAAAATAAAAGTAACAGGAAAATTATATTTAAGAATGATTAATTAATCGTTTAATTTGGTTTCTGTTGAAGATTATTGCAAATATTGTATATATATATATATATATATATATATATATATATATATATATATGGGAAGTATGGATAGTTAATTTACTTATGAATATTAAATTTTACCAAACTTTTGTAGTTTTAAAGTAAAGAAAATGCATCAGCAAACATATTTTATTTTTAAGAAAGGAGGTTGAAAAGATACATATTATAGAAAAAGAAATAAAAAGAATAATTGAGTAGGAAACAAAAGTAACGAATAAAGTTTGAACATAAAAGAAAGTTGGAAAACTTTTTCCGAATAAAAAACAAAAGACAAATATGGGAGCTACGTACTAAGCAAAGAGATAACGACACGCACATACTTTTTGAACTAATGGCTGTTTCTTATTAGTTATTTATGTTTTGAATTTTTATTTAGTATTTTTTAACTGTTTCTGAATCCAGCAGCGCAGAATAGCAATCAGATACGTAGGAATCTGATTTTTTGAGAAGTCGTTTGGAGAAGTTCCCTTCAAAACACGATTATAATTCAGAAAGGAATTAATTTCGCTTTTACTCATCGGAGGAAGAGAAAAAAACTGCTCGGATTCTACTAAGGAATAAAACGCTCTATTATTATTCTGGAACATTTTTTATTGTATTCTTTGCAGTTACAGCGATGGATTTAAAATTTATATTTGTCCATATATATTTATTGAAAATTGTCTTCCCATAAAATTTTGGTGTTCTTGAATAATATTAACTCATCAAAAATTTTCAGTAAGTTATTATAAAATATGAAGACATCTAATTGCCCTTTTTATTATTATAATTAATTATTCTTGTATATTGTTCTATTTTTAGTTATCTTGTATATCACAGTAATATTTGACACCATAATATTAAATGTTTCGTTAAGAAAAACTATTTAATGCTTATATATGGTACTTAAACATTAAGGAAGGAAAGATATTTTGAATAAAATTTATAAGATGTTATGTCTTAATTCAAATAATGCTATAAAATCGTGAAATTTAAGAATATAAGACAAGTGGGATTAACATATAAATAGAGAATCAAAAGGACACAAAATCGTGTTGAAAAATAGGAATTCTGTATAAAAGTTGCAAAAATCTATAGATAGGGAACAAGGAATAAAAGTTCAGCCCATAGACCATTCTCAGCGTTTAGAATCATCATTATTGACTTTTTTCGCAAAATGTCTTTTCATGTTGGAGACATATTTGTTAAAAGGTATTCTGGTATGGTAGCCCACTTATACTGTCAAGGGTTACCAGAGAAAATTCTAGATGTCTCATATGGAACTTAGGCTTAGGTATTTTATATGCAAAGCAAATTTTCGAATATTTTCACTTGCTTAACTCTTTCTGGATGGTGTGCTTGTATCTAAGACGGAATTTTGAGAAGGAGAGGAAAATAATCTTACAGGATGGGAATTTCATGTCACTAAGCCTAACTTAAAGAAAAAATCTCAAAAATGTTTTAAATCCTAAAATCTTAATTTTTAGTATTATTTCAAAGAATATTATAAGCTGTTATACATTGCATTTATTAATTTCTTTTTGTTTTATTTCAAAAATTAATAAAAATTTTATTAAAATTAAATGTTGTTATGTTAAAAAATGCTTATCTTGATAAAAATATTTTGAAAATGCCATTTAAATTGTTCAGATATTTTAAATGACAAAAATCCCCATTTAAATTTCCTACTTTATAAAAATGATAAATGCTAAAACATACAATACGACTTAAAATAAAGGTTGATGTAGAAAATTTCAAAGTACAATGACATACAAGCATAAAATGTGTTTTATTGCGTTTGTGTACTTTCTAGCTTCTTAAGAAATGAATCCTCAAGAAATGCTTTCTCTCATAATAGCTCGTCTTTTTGTTTCGGAGCTATTTTTGATCACAAGAAAAATTCCAAATTCGTAACACTTTTAAGCAGATCTGTATGTGAGATAAGAAAATCTTTTTCCAATAGCGAAAATTAGTGATCGAGCCTTTTTGAGTGATGTTGAACTCAATACCGGTGTCTGAAATACTGCCATTTTTAACAAATTCCCTTTTTGATAAAATATAGATTGCATATTTTGTCTTCGTACTTGTATGTGTTGCAAATCACTCATACGATTGAAATTTACATTCTTTGCGAAAAGCACTTAACAGCATTTCCGATGTATCAAATATTTAATATTATACGTTGTATACGGAGACACCGCATTTTGCAGTAGATCCTTTTAGTCAAATTTTTGGGTTGAATAATTGGTAATATAATGCATTTAGATTTTCCAATAGTATTCCTACGTCATTGGGTCTTAGGAAGGTCAATTGCTGATCCATAATTTCTTTGCTTACTTTTCCTAAGATCAATGAAAGATGCTGCGTGTAAAACTGAACTTCTTGGCTATAAAAATTACATTACATTTTTTTTATTTCCATAGTGAATGATACCGGTTAAAATCCATCCTATGTCTTCTAGCCTTTATGTTAGCCATATCACTTAGTACAGACAACTCAAAATGGTTGAAACTTTATAATGATGCAACGACTGGTCGTTGCATTCTATCTTTCTGATATCTTTGATCCATGCCTTTTATTGCTGAATTATCTTCTTTAATTAATAATAGCAATTAGTATTTTTAAACTATTTAATAGATTTTTATTATTTCATAGATTTAGCTTTAACAATTGGGTATTAGTTTATATTTTGGGGAGATTCTGTATATAATTCTTATTCTGATACATTATTTCTGATATCCATTTTAATCTATGCTTTTATTGAATCATCTTCTTTAATGAATCATGGATTAAACTTTTCATTGGATTAAATTTTAATTTAATTAAAGATTAAATTTTTTAATCTATTCAACAGATTTTCTTTATTTTATAGTTTTAACTTTAATAAATGCATATTAATTTATATTTGCAGGGGGATTTTAGACATCAATAATAATTGCTATGCTGCCATTAATATAAAAATATTTCATAAGCTGTGGATAAATCTGTGGATTTAGACTAATACAAATGATTAAAACATAAATATTTATCATTTTTAAAGATACATTTTATAGTTCCACACAACAGATATCCAACGTTCTGACTTGCTGCACTGAAATATTCCGTTCAGAATTTGATTAGCATTAATTTATGTTTTTTTTAAATTCATAACTCAGCAATTGCAACAATAGCAACATAGTTTAATCTTATGTATAATTATCTGGTTTAAAAATGCACTAAACTAAATTAACAGTAATAAAATAAAAAATATCAAACTAATATTTTTCAAAAGCTAGAGATAAAACAAATTGAATGTTTTTTATGTGAAAGAGCATTTCAATTGTTATCTTATTTTATTTCACGATGAATTTTCTAACATATTGGAAATAAAGATTACGTTCGTTTCTAACTTTCTTTAATAAATTCTAATTTTTTAATATAATTAATATATAAAAATATTAATTTAACATATTAAAATATTAATTTAATATATTAAAAAAACAGATGATAGAAACGATTGAGTTCAAGATCGATGATGTTTCCAAGATCATAATTTGAGAATTTTATTTACATGGAGTTTATAAAAAACACATTTCTTTATCATAATATACAGGATTTAAAAGATTTTATTTGAGAAGAAATTCATGTAAATTATAAGAACTTGTTATGAATAATCATGAATACATCAGAAGATATAGTTATGGTGAGGTTATCTTTACAACTGGAAATTATATGTTCGTTCTTACATAGTTAACATTTTATTGGTAATTAAAAAATATATATTCACTTTTACGTTTTTAAATCACCAAACTGTTTCTGTTTTCACCTATATGTTGATATATTTAGATAAACTATTTCCTTAATAAAACATTATAGTTTATTTAAATTTATTGACATATGCATCATATTTAGCTTTTCAAACTGTTGGATAAAGTTAGTAAATGGATGTATGATTTTCATTTCAATTCGTTAAAAAGAAATTCCTTTATTAATTATAAGAAAGAATACTAAAAAAAATAATGTTGAATATTCTTCACTGAATATATTCATGATACTCAATTTATTGAAAATTTTTCTATGGCATTTGTTTTTTAACTGTGGTAACTTTTATTTAGTTTAGACAAATCTATCTTATAGCATATGAATTAGTTTGGCATTTTATTTTAGAACTTCACTAGAAATATTAAAATTGGATAATAACTATTTAACAATTTCTTTATAATTTTAATTATAATTTTTGAAATGCATTAACAATTTAGGTCATTATAATTTATTTGTAATATATTTCACTTTCTTAAAAATTTCTAAAACATATCCTTCGAATCTCAATTCATTTATTAAAGAATAATTTAATGCTAATTTAAAAAGGATATTCAAAAATTGATTAAAAGAATGAATAAATTGATTAAAAGATTTTAATAGTAAAGTAACAATAAGTTACTGAAGCTAATGAAAGGTGAACGTCAATGTTTAATTAAATTTTCAAGAAGTTCCAACTTGTAGAACATTCTAATCAGTACAAACTGGAACCGCAAATGTATCGTTATAATTTCCAATGCTGAGTAGTCACAAGCACGCGACTCATTTACCTCTTCTTCATACTTAATTATTCTCTTCATTTAATTACCCGCTACTTTCCTGGCGAGGCAAATAGCGCTCTTTTCGCCCATTCCAACTTTTCGTGACGACACGAACGACCGCCAGGGGTCGCTCTAACGCTACATCCGCATCTTATACAGTTCCAAACTCTCAGGAAAAGGGAGGGAGTGAATGGAGTGAGAAAAAGGGGGGAAAAGCGGGAGGATGTGGATCTATCCCGTTCCCAGGATTCTCCAGTTTCTCGGCTGATGTTGTATCAGGTAGTAGAGAGTTTCAACCCATCGGAAAAGGTAAGTTCTAGAGTTTGAAATGTGCATGCTGTTGCTAAGAGGTGAAAATCTCAAAACTTTACTTTCAGTGTCCCAAAGCTCTTCGATTCCTCCCTTTAGGGATTTTTTTTCAGGGAAAATTTAACTGTCCGATTGGAACTGTCATGGTCGTCATTTAAGGGGTTTCCGTAAGAGGGAGGTGAGACCAGTTCTTTGAGGCCGTTTCAAAGTTTTTCTCCAGAAACAGGACGTTTTTACCCTACGGTTTGCTTGTTGCCAAGAAGTTATTTCAAAGTTGAGAGATTTTTAAGCTTTTAATTTTTTATTGCATACTAAAGGATGATGTCAAGTAAAATAATTAAAACTAACAAAATTATTTAAAATTAATTTTACTGCATGAATAAATACAATGATGTTTCCGATATTTTATGATATTTGATAGTTTTATTTCTTTCTTGCTACCAGATAAATTAGAATGCAATAAAAAAAAAACTAATTTAAATAACAGTTCACTATGCAGTATTCGTATATAAATTTTTTGAATAAAAACACTATAACTAAAGAAAAAGTGTTTAAGAAGGATATAATAATTCTTTAACTTTAAATTTTAAAATGGAATTAAAAATTATAAATTATATCAATGGAAATAATTCCTGCTTGTGTAAAATTTATGTAATAAAAAGTAATATAAAATTTAGAAAGATAATTGAAAAAGAAAAAAAGAATTTAAATCCATTTAAAGAATTAATACGTAACGCAAAGTAAATGAGATCAAAAATTAAAAATGATAATTAAATAATTGCTAAATATGAGTAAATTTAATTAGTTAATTTTGAAAAAATGAGAAAATGCATATATTCAAATTTAACTTTTACAAAATATATCTTATAAGAAAATATAAATACATAGAAAAATTCAATATTTTTAAAATATAGCTTTTTTAAGTATAATTAAAGGATATAAAGGCGGGACAAGTCAATTGTTATCGTAGCTTGGAAAGAAAGCATAACTATACAAAGAACAATTTGTGTGTCCGAGTTTTATCTCTAGATTAAAAAAATAAAAAGAGAGGAAAATGATGTTTCTATGACAACCCTTTGTTATCGGATATAACGAGACATTGGCGCGTTTCCTACATTTCAATTGTCTGCAACATATAATGCCATCAATACCTGAGTTTTGGTTGAAATGTTTGAGTGGAAATAGTATCTAAATTAGCACCATCTATATTTAGATTATATAATCTTTACAATGGAGTTCAATACTATCATTTTTTAATGATTTTTCGAACAAGTCAATTGTAACAAGAAGAAAGAGAATATTTTATTCAATTCAATATGTAACCATTATTGGTAGTTGTTTTTATGTTGTTTTTATATTTTGCAAACTCATTTGTGTTTATGTTTTTTTTATAAAATATTAGATTTTATTTCAATATCAATTTTATTTAATGATCATGGATAAAAATTCTAATTGACATATAAAAACTAATAGCTTCAAACAAACATTCCCATACATATACGCCAATATTTTGTATTTTCATGCAATAAAACTAGATAAATTAACCATGGCACTAAAATATTGTTAAATACAAAGTTGTACAAATTGTTTCGTAGTTACGAATAAATAATGAACGATATTAAGTTTTATTTAATAATATATTCCAAAGTAACTTTTTTTACATTTTCAGAAAAGAATAATTTCTCATCTTATTGAAATCAACTTTTTTAAAAATTAAATTATATGCAATTCTGCTTTTAATGTGTGATAATTTTTACAATGAATTAAAAATTATACAAAAGTATTTAAGCTTATGTATTGAAGTCTACTTACACATGAGAACGAGAAAAGTTTTCTTTATTTATTCCAGCACAATTTTTATTTTTGAAGCATTATTTAAGGTATAAAACTTTTAGAGTTGAAATGCAAAAATAAAATGAAATATCGTTAATATATGAAATGCTTTTCAATTATTGAAATGAACTCTCAAAACATTATTTGACAAATAATTTGTCATTACAAATAATTTAATGTAAAGAAAAAAAATGAAAAAATATGTAATATTTACTCTCTCAAAGAAATTGAATTTATGAAACTAATTTTCATGAATCTAATTTTTAATGAGTATATTTAAAAGATAAAGAGCATAAAATATTATTTTTCATAAAAATATTGTGAACATTTACTTTGAAAATGCATTATTAAAAAATGGGAGATATAACAAAATATATAAATAATTAAAATTAAATATTGATCAATTAAGCCAAATCTGTTTCCTAATATGTTTGTGCTTGTAAGTTTTCACTATAGGAAAGTAAAAGTATACTTTTTAAAGTATTTTTTATGACATATATCTTCAAGGAAAATCTTAAAACGGTAATGATTATGTAATTTCAGTTTTATAGATATATTATGAATATTTCCCTTGAAAATGCATTATATGAATAAATACATATAAATAAATGCACAAAAAGTTTAAAATAAAAATTACTGATAAATAATACAAAAGTTATTTTGTGATATTGCTGAGCTGTTTCATAACTTTTTCAATAAAACTGTATTTCTTGAAAAATGATAACAAGTAAAAATTAAGTTTAATTTTCTGCAAATGATAATTAGATAGAAATATAATATAAAGTTATTGATTTTATGTTGAGCTCATTAAAAAGTTAAGCATTTTAATTCCATAAAAATACGTGCTTTTAGCAAAATTGATGCAATTTTTTTTAATCTTAAAAACACTTTTACTTCGTAAATTACCTAGTTTCCTTTATGAACCAATAAGTATCAATAATTATTACTTTTATGTTAACTTAGGATAAATTTTGTAAATATTTGTGCAATACTTATGCAATTTGGGAAAAATTGGATAAAAAGGATATATTTCTGTACTTTTAGACAATCTATACAGTATATTATGTTACAATAATATTGTTTTATGCAAAGTAGCATGCATTTCAGAATAGTGCTATCCACAACAAAAAATTCAGTGAGCAATATATGATAAATATAACACAAAATGACTAGATAAATAACTAAATAAATATATTATTAAGTTAATCTTGAGATATATTTAAACAAGCAATAAATACACAAGTGAAAGAATAAAAATGTCATTTTTGTTAGAAATATAGTTTTTGCAAGGTTGAAAATGTCAATGTTCGAGGCCATTTTTTTCTTTATTTTATTTATTGAAAATATTAATAAAATGAAGAAAAAAATGCTAAGTGACATAGAAGGTCTAAAAAGGTAAATTCAAGATGCTTAATAAGTTTTAATAAATCAGATACTATTTAGAACACAAATTTATTTATTCATACATTAAACTTTAGAATTAAGCAGGTTTTTTTTCTTCCAACGAACCTAATCATGGCAGTAAATTGGATCTTAGGAAAAAATATACATCTAAAATATGTTCCTAAACAATTACTTTTTGAATAAATTAGCAGTAGCAATAAAAAAAACAGTTTACAGTATTAAAAAAAAACACCTTAACAATATGAGGTTTAGATAATTAAGAATTGAAAAATTTATTTAAATGATGAGTTGAAATTGTTTATTTTTATCGTATATAAACAACGTCCTCTTTAGTAGCTTAATATAAAATATGAATGTGTTATATAAAAGTTTCTAGGCGATTGTTTTAAGTACAGAAAAAATTGTTGATGCAAGAGTTTTTAAATTCGAATTTTACTGGTAAACAAAATAAATGTTAGTAGTTCGAATGAGTCACAGTAGTTGTGTGTGAATTGGAGTAAGAAAAATTTTTTTCTATTATTTTAAAATTATTTTATTTTTATTTAATCTATGTATTTATATGACTGAAATATGAATGTAAGCAAAATTTATGGAAAAATATACCAATAAATCAGTTCATAGAAAATCAATCTATTATTGCAGCAACAGGATAAAGTTCATTTAAACTTAAATATATTTAAGTTGAAATGAACTTTGATCCATGGAAGTAAATAAAACGATTTCTTTTCCATGATTGAACTATATTTTTCTTAATATAAATAGCCATAAAAGTGTAATTTAGAACTGAAATAATTTATTTTCGCATTCATATTTTATGAAATATGGGAGATGATTCAAAAAGTTAGTTTTTGTTTGTGACCAATGTATATGCATTTTTAGGCAAGTAAATATAATATTTCATATTAATTATTCTCTGGGTAGTTCAAAATTGCAGTTTTCTGAAAGAAAAATGTTTGAATTTATTATTTTCGTTTATATTTTTAAAATGATATTGAATCCGTCTTTGTCAAAGAATATCATGTGTTTTTTAATGTATACTAAAAATATTATCTTTTAGAATAGTATTATATTTTTTTTTGCTTTATTTTTTATAGAGAATAACCATTTTATGTAATATGATTATATAATAGATAAACTTATGAAATTTTATAAATTTCGAATATCATTTTTTTCTGCATAATCAAATGTTGAATATAAATTCAAAAGAAATATAAATAATTTCAATTTTATAGAAGAATAGTATTTAAAAAGAAACAAAATGGTTCTTAAAATGTTGATAATGAACACTGAATTATAAACGAGAAAAATAAAAATATTTATATAGATTATATATATATTTTGTTACTTGGTGGTCATTTTTTCCACATAAGTCTTACATCAACGTAAATCTATAATTAAGTAGTTCCAAACCACTAAAATAATCCATGTCTGAGAAAGAAGTCAAATTCATGAACTTTTGAACTTAATAAAGCTTATTTTTTCACTGTCTTCTCAGCAAATATTGTGAATATTAAGCATACAACAACTAATCAAAAATATTAAAATACGTAAAAAACAATTTTTTTAGTTTTTGATGTTCATTATAACTTAAAAATATTTAACATTTAATTTTGCGAAAAAAATGGTATTTAAGGTAATCTAATATAAAAAGAGTTATTTAAAAAATAAATGGTAACATTAAGTTATAGTTATAACATTAAGTTATATACATAGTTAAATTCAAGCATAAGTGAATTTTTTTTAAGCTTTGGAATGGAATAGCCATGAGCTCAAACCAGTGAAATGCTAACATAATTAGTATTTAAATAGATATACGTGCGTGAAATAAAGAAGTCACTGAATTTTCATTGCATATCTTAAATAGCATTATTACATAGATTTTTCTTCTAATGTAATGGCAACTACGCAGATTGTAAGCGTGGATACACAGAAGTTAGAATCATATGTCATATACTTGGAAGTGTGACTTGAATAATTTGTATACAACTATGGAAATTACTCAAACATTATTTGCATCATTACTAGAATTGTTATTTATATTCTCAGAGTATATTTGTATTTAAAATTATGAAACTGTTACAAAATATTGTGATTTTTATATAAAAATGTCATGTATTGTTAATTGTAATTGTCATTGATATTCCCAGCATTAGATTATAGTTCAATTGATTACCAAGGTTAGTAATACTAAGTGAAAAAAAAGGAACTCACAAAACTTTCTACCACACATTTAAATTTTATTTATTTTATGAAAATATTGGATATACTAGCCGCCCACTCTGTCTGAAGATCAGCGTGTCTGACTGCAGATAGGGATGTCCTGGGTTTGAATCCCGGTTCAGGTATGGGTGTGCTTAAAAAAAGGATTTGTATTATAATTGCTTAATATTATTATTTGGAGAACAAATAATTCGTTAACCAAATCAAATGAAATATAAATATTATTAGCTTAATAAAATATATATTAGATAAATTAAATAAAAGAATTATAACCTTGAAAAATATTTTCATCAAACCTTGAAAATGTTTTTGCTTCAAAATAAAAATACTTCGTCTTATAATTTTTTTTTACGTGAAATAAATATTTTTGTACGAAAATATACGATTAATTTTTTATTTCGATAATTTTTTACGATATTCAAAATTTCATTTGTACTTGTCTGCATTTATTTGTTTTAGCTACATTTCTTCAAATTTTATATTCATGTACATTCTTTCCCTAATGTAAGTTTGAATTTTTATTTAAATTAAAGTTTTATCTTAAACATGTTATTTTATTTTCATTTTTCCTCTGTTTTACAAATGATTCAAATTTAGTGACTTACTTGAATATTTTTACAAATCTGATATTTTTGTATGAAATAAATGAAAAAAATTCATAGAATATTTTATCATTTATATTTTAAAGCTAAAGTAAATAAAGGGGAAAAACTATAATTCATTAAAACATTTTTGTTATGATTTATTATTCTTAGAATTCGATCAGTTATTTCTTAATTACCGTTTTTCATTTTTAAAATTTATTCCATAATGAGATAACGCTCGCGTATATCATTACCAATATCAATAAATGTTAGTAATACCAATAAATTATCATTACCAATACCAATAAATTTAGTTTTATACTCTAATTTATTTATAACCAAACTTTATATCTTAACTGTTAATTTCTAACATCAGTGCATATTTTGCATCTCTTATAATTAAAAAAAAATTCACAATAAAATCAGTTTTTTAATCAAATTTAACCACGAATAATTTTTTGCGATTCATTCAATTTATTTCCTTATTTCCATTTAAGTTTATTATCCAATATCATTAATCTCTCGATTTTTTTTCAG
>JAPDSC010122000.1:0-15813 GCA_026290005.1 Latrodectus geometricus | reverse complement strand
TAATGAATTATTTTATTGCTGTATATTTTATTATAAACTAAGAACAATGTGTGGAAAATAAGTACAAAATAAAGTAGAATCCGCCATTTTTTGAGATATTTATAAGACCACTCAGTGGTATATTTTTGGGATTGGTAAATATTAATAATTATGATAAACGTTAGGCAGCAACGGATAAATGATTATTGCGCTCAAAAAATTAGAATACACTTTAGTGATGTAGGATAATTCAAATCCTCTAGAGTTCCAACGAAGATTTTACAATCTAAGAATTAAAATTCTCGAAAAATATTTTATTATTTAAATTCAGGAGTATTAAAAATCAAATGATGGGTTCATTACACATAACCTACTTCTTAATATTTGAATTATGTGTGTATTATGAATTATATGTGAGTAATCATATTTCTGTTCATCAAAGAAAAATATGGTACTGCTCCTATCAGAGATCTGTTAGTGAAATTGCTTTAACCAAATCACCATATAAAAACAGGCCATGAATTATTAATTTTATTTAAAAATATTTTTTTAATTTTTATAAACCAGATCTCAGTAATTCCTAGTCAGTGAAATCTAAGAAAAAAAATGATAAATATTAAGAATCAATTCCAACGTTCAAGAGATTTCGAGATTTGAATTACAATTCTTATTCATCAAAAAAGAAATTCCAAGTAGAGTTAACAATCGTTGTTAGATTTCTGTACGTTCACCATTATGCATCGCAAGTTTGGTAGTTTTGTTAATGATTGTTCTATAGCCTTCCGAAAGGGAAAAGTAACAAGAGTATTTTTTATATAACTAACAGAAAGGGGCCACTAAATTCTTCATTTGATTCAGAAAAATGTATTAAATACTTAATAATTTGAGAATAAATTACTTGCAAAGTCCACCTAGTATTCAATATTATGCTTGTGATGAAATTTCGGCATGAAATTAAAGAATAGAATTTTGGATGATTAGATATGTGAGTACATACAGTTTATATTATTTAATATGTTGTTATAATATATTAATTAATCTTATTTTAAAAGGTAAACTAAGTTTTATATTTAAGTATAAAATTAGAAAAATCACATATTATTATTACTAACCACTGATGTTTAAGTCAAGTAATTTACCAGATAAATGAATTCGAAGTTTGGTAATAATGCATAATTTGCATATGACATCGTTTACTTGTGACATTTCTATCATTGCATTATGCATACGTAACTGTGTAGGAAGATCCCTGACTTAACCATAAAGTTAACGGGTGCTATTTCCTTTACACCTTTACTCCCCGCACCTCTAAGATCTCTTTGGGGTCTCCATCGTGAGAGTTATTAAAGAAACCAAAATTTGGTTACAAATTGTAAGTCATTTTTGTCCAATACAACCCAGGGGAATAAAGCCTGCTATAAGTCAGGCAGAAGTATTCAATTCTTTATGTGAGTTATAAACATAAGTTTCCATAATAAAACAATTAACAGTTTTGAGGGTAGTTAAGACATTAAAAAATTTAGCCTAAAGCCGGCTTTATGCCTATTGAGATTAGCCTATAGATGGCGTTATACGAGCATTCTAGTGAAGCGTTCCACAACTTGTAGCAAACAATAGAGCAACTGAAATGGCTTATAGAAAAAGGATAGGGAATCTTTCAGAATATTCTTTCTTTCATTTTAGGTGTTTTATACTATATAATAGCTTTTTGTTTTGTGACTAGAATGTTTCCTTTTGTCATAATAATAAAAACGTTCTTCGTTATATGATGGTAAATATAGATTTTAAATTATTTTTGGAAATCTGAGGTACAATTTATCAATTAGCACTGATTTGATTACAAAACAGATGAGTATATGTTACACAAGTATATTTGTTTCTAATTTGTTTATAATTGCTAATTGCAACAAATATACAATTGTTAATAATAATTGTATATTTGTTAATTTGTTTCTAATAATTAATTATACATAAAAATACCACATTCGAATTTAACTATAGCTCTCATGAAGTTTGAAATGAATTATAAAAGATATTTTAAAGTTTGTTAAATTACTTAAGCCTTTATTTTAATAAAATGGAATTATATTTATAATGGTAAATGTAATCATATACATTGTCGAAAATGTATTCTAATCCAATAAATATGTATGTATAATTTCTTTTTAACTGATATGTATTTTACAATTATAAATTGCATACATTTAATTAATGTTAAGTTTTATTATCTTAATATTTTATAAAATAAAAATGGAAGCAATTAAAAAAGAAATCATTTTTTTCCCTATAGATTATTTATCAAATGCTTTAATATCTTGGAGTTATTCTTTCTTCAAAAGAATCTCATATTTGGTCAAAGTAATTAAAGAAATCTTTTTTTCAATCCGATAAATTCTCTCCACATTTTTTATGCAAAGGGCACTAGAATTAATTTTACTAATTAGAATGTTTTTCTTCATTATTAATGATCTTCATGTTAAAACTTTATAATGCTTAGAAAACTTTAAATCAACTGGAAGATTTAATTGTTGTATAGATTTCTGGCACCATAGTATTCGGTAAGTTCAAGGAAAAAAATTATGTATTCTTTATAAAACAATTCTCTCTTAATTAAAACAAATTGTTTTAACTTTGCTAGTCTATTGCTTTTTGTAGTAATTTAAACTGGTTGTTAATTACATTCCTTATTTTTTGTCATAAATACTTATACAATTTTTAATCCATAATGATAAATTCCAATTTTGCTCCATTAAAGCCTATATTTTAGAGCTATGAGTATAAATATAAATTTAATTATATTATTTATTTGCCTTTGGTAATATTTTGGTTATGCTTTTCGAAAGCAGTTATTATCAGTTTAACATATTGGCCTATTACAATATGAAATATGCTACTATATGAAATTAGTGGTATGTTTCAAATTATATATTTCCAAATGTTTTTAAACTTTCTATATCCCTCAGTGCTTTGGCATAGATATTTATTGAATTAATAATCAAGAAAATATAGTGAAGATCAATTAAAATTTTACTTTAAATGGAATATTTTCAATCAGAATTTAGTTATTTTTAATTCATGATATTTATTTTAAATTTAATTTATTCTATCAGATAAGAAAAAAAAAGAAAACTATTTAATCACTTATTGGCAAATATTTATCTATATCATTTTGACAAATGAGTCTCTCAATTTTCCTTAAAATTTTTATTTGATAACAAGAAAATTAGCATTAGTAAATAAATACAGTATTATAGGAGGAAAATCAACCAGCAACACGTTTTGCTTATGAGCTCAAAATAGATACATATATTTATGTATAGTTGAGATTTTTTATTATTAGTATCCTAATTTTGTTATTAACATATCAATTTTTGAATGTAGCTCAAACCAATTTATTGTTTTCCATGTTTTTATACTGTAACGACGACATTTTTGTCAAAAAATAAAATGCATTTTCAAAATATTTACTTTATGTAATCTATTGTATTAAAAAATATATATAAGTCAATTTATTAGATTAAAGTGTGTGGAAAATGCTCCTCAAAAATGTCTTATGTCTTATGCTTAAAGCAAAAATTTTGATAACTCGTTTAATTAAAAATGTAACTAATAAATATTTAATAATGTATATTTTGGAGAGGAGATGGATAAATAATCTTAGGTACATCATACCTGCTACTGGCAAATAAAGTTAGTTATCTAAAAGAGAACTAACTTTATTTGCCAGTAGTAGATATTGAGGTATCAACGACAAACAAGAAAAAAAAATTTAAATGAGTATATTTATTATCTTAAATTACAGGAAGTCTATATTGTATGAAAAAATGACAGTGAAAAGTTAAAAATTTGATAAAATAATATCCAAGAAAGATAAAGATTCGCTATCTTATTCTTAAGAACACAGAAAATGGAAATCGATGTATTACTATCGCTACTTTGAAATATTAAAAAACACCAAAAGATAATTATTTCTGATAAAATTTTATATCTACTTTATAAAATATAAACACTACTTTATAATACATAAAATTATATATCTACTCTGGGCTAGCTTTATTTAAAGCTAGCCCTGAGTCTCTAATAAAGAAAAACGAAAAATAAATAATCCAAAAAATTAAAAATATCTACTTAAGAAAATAGATATCATGAAAAGAGAAAACAGCAGGGTTATATTTCTTAAACTTTAATGTTAAAAAAAAAGAAAAAAAAGAAATTGAATAATGTATTTATAATTTTGAATCTCTCACACAGTACTTATACCACATGAATAATAAAATGAAGAATCGCTGAAGGTTTAAAAATATATAGTTAATAGAGGAGATGCCGGGCACAGTAATCTTAAAATAAAAAAATCTATTAAATACGAGTTGAGATGATTTAATTTTGGAACATCAAAAAAGCCAAGAACGTAAGGAATCATTCCAGGTAAAATTTCCTATTATTCTCTAACTTTAGTAATTCTACCTCAGTAATGAAAAACATTAACCACAAAATATGTGGAAGTTTATCAAGGTGAGGGAAAACATAATAATAAAGCCTTCCCAGAATTGGAAAGGCTTTATTATTATGATTATTTTTTTAGATCTTCGTTAAGGAAAAAACTAATTTAGAATAAACACACTTGTGTTTGATAGGACCTGACTACAAAATTGAAATGTTAACAAATGATTAGACATCAGAAAATAATTGATCTTATTAGGCTGCAACACAAATATTCTTCATTAATGGAAAAAAGTGAAAAATAAAATGCAAATGTTTAAAAACTTCCAATGTGTGAGAGGAAAAGAAGAATTTACTTAAAATGTGCTTAATTCACTGAAATTAATTAACATCATTTCATTCTTGGAAAATTGAAATTCCAAGCAATACTAAAATAAACAATAAGGGCAAATTACCTATTCCTTTGAATGTATACATGATCATACCTCAGGAATATAAAAAAATGAAGACTCGAAGATTTAAAATTATATTCATATACTTGTGGAAAGGTATGAATAAAATCTTCTGCTGTGGAAAGGAACTTTTAACTCAAGCCAAAATAACATGATCACAATTTTCAAATACCATTTAGAAACGTTAAAATACTATCGGCTTTATTAAAAATGTATTTGATATTATATAACAAGACAGTCAAGACTCACTATTAAAAAATATTGTTTAAAATAAAATTTTTATTGAAGAGAAGGGACAAATTTTCTTAATGTGCATCCATATATAGTTTATTGCAGTGACGATTTTCTTACTTATATTCGTTGGAAAAAAAGGCAAAATAATAAGTTTAACAAATAAACGAAAAAAGGAACAAAAGCTTCATTAAAATTATTTTGTAGATATAAGCGATGTCTTGCTTAAAAATGAAATAGGATTATTCATTCTCAATTTTTAATTGTACTTTGTAACTCAACAATGATTTTATTCTTTGCACTTTTTGTTAAATTATAAAATTTTGTTTTAATTATTTTTGATCTGATCTGGTTTGTAAAAATAAAGTTATAAGGAAAAGTATTTTCAAATTAAAGATTTGTTTTGCACATACCTTTATTTACCAAATAGTTTTTTTCCTTACTAATAAGGATACAAAGATACGATTCATGTGAAATTTTTCAGGCATATTTTAAGTGTATTTATAATTATAAATTTTAGTTTATTTTAAATGTTTCAATTTGAAAAAATATGGTTTTTAAACTAATCTGTTCTGTTTAGAGTCATGAGATTAATTTTACTATTTAGTCAAGATATAGAAAATAGTGTTTTTTGTTAATGGTGTTATACCATGTAAAAAATACTGGTACATTGTACTAATAAAGCTACTTTTATAGAAAAGCTACATAAATGTCTTTCCTAATATTTATTTTATATTTATCAATTAGAGTTTCAACATTGTATGTATAATTAGCTTAAACAGACCTTAGCTGTTTGCAATCACCATCCTTAACAAATATTTTGCAATGTTATCATTTCTACGTTCCTTGTAGACATAATTATGTACGTTTGTTTGTCTACATAAAAAAGAATTAAATTTTATTATTTTATAGCGTTTTCGTAATTTTAATAAAATTTGTATATATTTAAAACCATAATAATTCAATATTTTAAATCTTTCATATGCCGCCCAACCAGTCTAGTGGTTAGCGTACCTGACTACAGATGGGTGGGATCTGGGTTCGAATCCTGGTTCGGGCATGGATGTATTTTATCTCTCTCTCTTTCTTGTGCTTGTCCTTTCTTTGTGTGTGAATAGTTGCCTACCCTATAAACGGGTACTTATGGCATGTGGGTGCTGAGGAATTCGGACTCCACACTAAATATGGTTTAGTGGGAAAAGTGGAGCAGCGCACCCCATATTGCCAGCCTGGCAGGCACACGACAACAACAACAATATAATTTGTAAGACCATTTCCAGTTTAAAAAAAGAAATTGCTAATTGAGACAAACTATTTGCAAATGAATGGATCATTTCTAATTGATTAAAAAATAAAACAGACTATTGCTGAAAACAATGTTGCATCTATCATTATATGAATTTTTAATTTATCGCTTGTGATTTACTGAAGTGTTATGATTTTAAATGCTTATAACATTACTAGGTATAAATTACTTTTGTAATATTTTCACTTTAACTATCGAAATATAAATAATTTTGAAAGTTAAAATAAGTATTATAAGAATCCTATTAATGGTTTTTTCTATTGTTTTCTTATAATACTTGCTTGGTTTAATTAGTCAGTGATCCCCTTCCATAATAATTTTGATATAAGTTATTTAAAATTTATGTATAACAAATGTAAATGTATACATAGAAGGGCGTAATAAAGTCTCAGCACATGAAATATTAACAACAAGTGAATGAAAAGATAAATCAAGTTAAAGGAAAGCAAGGATTTATTTACAAAGAATTTAAATAAACTCTTCAAAAGGGCTCAGCGATATCTTTTGTATCTTTATGTCTTCTTTAAGTATAAAATGATCCACCCACAATTACCACTCTAAGCGCTTGAACACTTGGCAGTCTATTAGATTCATACACTCTGCATCCTTTCTGTTTCCCTGTACAATGAGATACGTAAAGTGCATGTCAGTAAACCATCCATTGTTGTAACACCGCGAATGTAATTTGTGAGTGTGCAGAATTTTCCATTGTTCATTGCCAGGAATCATAAACCACCATTTGCCATAATAACACTAATTTTATGCGCATATCAGAATCATTCAGTTTCAGTTGATTAAGGTCACGAGTCTTATGTGGGTAAAAGCTCAGAATTTCACATACAATATGCCGGAAAAGGAAATAAACTATATCATAAGTACGTGAAATCACAGTACTACTAACATTTTTAAAAGGCAATGGACTTGCTTATACGACCACTATAGCCCCATTTTCTAAAACAACAGCGTATATGTTTTTCCTAGTTTTCCCAGCAAGAACCTTAACTGTCATGTTGAAATGAATTTCACTATCATGATTCTGAGATTATTTTCGGGTTTCCTGCCATTTTTTTGTTTCTCCAATTCTTGTTTCACGTTTATAATCTCTCTTCTGGTTGTAGCTGTATTCTTTCCATTGTCATAAAACACCCGAGTGTAGCACTGCACTCGCTATTGGTATTTTTAAATATTCATTTGATTTTGCCATAAATAACTTATTTTATTGAGGTGCGTCTCATTTGTACATGCGTCAGCAATTTCTTACTTCTCTATATAATAAAGATATTTTTAAACTTAAATCTAAAACTCCTCCTCTGAAGTTACTGTTTTGTAAATATTTTTTCTTCTGAATAATGGTCTCCAGAACAATTGAGAAATAGATGTTTAATTTCGTGATCCTAGTATTTAAAATAATATTTGATATTAAAATTAAATATTAATAATATAAGGATATTCAATGTAAGAACACGAATTTCCTCAGTTAATTGTGGATGCTGTAATTGATTGTATTAACAATATGCTCTTATTTTAGACAAGAAAATAATGACATATAGTGAATACAAACAAGATTGCTTTTTTATATTATTACTTAGTAACATACAATAAAAGTGTGATTATATAATTCAAACTAATTCAATTGTATTTATTTACAGCTTAAATGAAAATTTCCAGATAAATGTAAAAACGAAAATATTGTATTCAATATAAAATTTTCACTTTTTATATTATAATATATTTATATTATATATTAATATATATAATATTATATATAATATAATATTATATATAATGTATAAAATTTTAATTATTCTGCAACATAAGTAATGATTAGTTGAAACAAATATTAATTAAATAGAATTGCTTTGGTTGGTATAAAATACAATATATTCGCTGAATTTGAAAGCAATTAACTTTTTCGGCATCAGCCATTAACATATAGAAGCTGGTGTTTATAAAAACATTATGATGTAAATTTAAGCATACATAACTATTTTAAATGACTTAAAGTTTTGAAGAAAATATTTTAGCTTTTTTTCCTATTCAGTTATTTAACTTTTTTTAGGATCCCATCTAATATTTCGAAATGTAAAGACTTACTCTTAGAAGAAGGAAATATTTATTTCTGGGTTAAATTGCTGGTTACAAAGTCATTTTTACATACAATCTTTACAAAAACTTTAGTTGAATAACAATTTAAGATGATCTTGAATATTAAATAACACTATAAATCACCGAATACTTTATAAATAGTAACATTTTATATTTTAGGCAAAATGCTTAAATAGAAAAATATTTAATACAGAAAATTTAAAGTAAACTATATATATATATATATATTTATATAAATAGATTAATACTTTAAATTTTTTGTATCAAATATTTTTCTCTTGAAAATAAAAAAGCATTTTGCCTAAAATATAAAATGTTACTATTTATAAAGTATTTTGTGATTTATAGTGTTATTAAATGTTCAAGATCATCTTAAATTGTTATTCAACTAAAGTTTTTGTAAAGATTGTATGTAAAAATGACTTTGTAACCAGCAATTTAACCGAGAAATAAATATTTCCTTCTTCTAAGAGTAAGTCTTTACATTTCGAAATATTAGATTGGATCCTAAAAAAAGTTAAATAACTGAATAGAAAAAAGAGCTGAAATATTTTCTTCAAAACTTTAAGTCATTTAAAATAGTTATGTATGCTTAAATTTACATCATAATGTTTTTATAAACACCAGCTTCTATATGTTAATGGCTGATGCCGAAAAAGTTAATTGCTTTCAAATTCAAGAAATATATTGTATTTTATACCAGCCAAAGCAATTCTATTTAATTAATATTTGTTTCAACTAATCATTACTTATGTTGCAGTATAATTAAAATTTTATACACTATATATAATATTATATTATATATAATATTATATATATTAATATATAATATAAATATATTATAATATAAAAAGTGAAAATTTTATATTCAATACAATATTTTCGTTTTTACATTTATCTGGAAATATTCATTTAAGCTGTAAATAAATATAATTGAATTAGTTTGAATTATATAATCACACTTGTATTGTATGTTACTAAGTAATAATATAAAAAAGCATTGGATTGAATTTGTTTGCATTCACAGGTATATGTCATTATTTTCTTGTCTAAAATAAGAGCATATTGTTAATACAATCAATTACAGCATCCACAATTAAATGAGGAAATTCGTGTTCTTACATTAAATATCCTTATATTATTAATATTTCATTTTAATATCAAATATTATTTTAAACACTGAGATCACGAAATTAAACATCTATTTCTCAATTGTTCTGGAGACCATTATTCTGAAAAAAAAATATTTACAAAACAGTAACTTCAAAGGATGAGTTTTAGATTTATGTTTAAAATCTATCTTTATTATATAGAGAAGTAAGAAATTGCTGAAGCATGTACAAATGAGACGCACCTCAATAAAATAAGTTATTCATGGCAAAATCAAATGAATATTTAAAAATATCAATAGCGAGTGTAGTGCTACACCCGGGTGTTTTATCACAATGGAAAGAATACAGTTACAACCAGAAGAGAGATTATAAACGTGAAACAAGAATTGGAGAAACAAAAAAATGACAGGAAACCCAAAAATAATCTCAGAATCATGATAGTGAAATTCATTTCAACATGCCAGTTAAGGTTCTTGCTGGGAAAACTAGGAAAAACATACACGCTGTTGTTTTAGAAAATGGGGCTATAGTGGTCGTATAAACAAGTCCATTGCCTTTTAAAAATGTTAGTACAACTGTGATTTCACGTGCTTATGATATAGTCTATTTCCTTTTCCGGCATATTGTATGTGAAATTCTGAGCTTTTACCCACATAAGACTCGTGACCTTAATCAACTGAAACTGAATGACTCTGATATGCGCATAAAATTAGTGTTATTATGACAAATGGTGGTTTATGATTCCTGGTAATGAACAATGGAAAATTCTGCACACTCACAAATTACATTTCTCCTTAAAGGGCCGACTAATATCTATAACTATTGCATCTGAGTGAGAAAAAAATCCCTATGTGGTGCTTCGCATATCGTCATATAATATTAAAATCATTACATGGCACGAGTTTACAGCAGAAATCATTATCGCACCTTAACAGACTTATTCTCTATTCAATTAACTTGTAGCGATATCATCAATAAATATAAGCCTCTATGATTTTTTCACACCAGCAACTTTAGCTGCAGTTTGTCCTTTTTGGACTTTGCACTACAAAACAAAACCAACCTCACACCAGCAATGAAGCTGGCTAAAATAAATCAAATATTCATCCTAAATGACACCAAATTCACATCGCAATTGTAGCCGAACTATTGGTTGTAGTATATATTTTAGATGAACGCATAATCAGTAAATATTGTAAACTATTTAGCTTGCATATTCCACCAATCTCACTCTTTGCAAATTCTGGTAATGAGTATTTTTTATTTATATTTGTAAGGGAAAAATTTGATGATTTGCTTAATTTAAAGCTAAGTGCTAACCACTATATTCGGAGCATTTATGTGTATTTTTTTCAGAGACAGAAATTGAGGATAAAATGTATCTTGAATTTCAAATCAAAATGCCTTGCCGAACATGATAGTTACAAATTATGCATGTTTCAACACTGATTTTCATGCTTTCTAATGACATAAAGGAAATTGAATTTTTTGTATTGAATTTCAAATTCAGTATTATAATAGTGTATCGCAATAATTCTATTATTTTTTTACAAGGTCACTGGTTTTTCCGTGTTTCAATTCGTCCTTTCCTCGCATACGTAGCACCATTTAATATCAATTTTTTAACTAAAATTTCTTGATTTATAAATTTGACTCGTTTGTCCAAATATTTTTCACTGCTGACTTTCAAAATAGCTTTCGCAGTTATTTGAAAAAGGAAAAAATTTCTCTAATTCTGTACTACAGCATTTTTTAAAGGAAAAAAACTATGTTAGGAATGTATATCACAACTATGGCAACATAGCATAGTTTAATTATTAACATAGTTTAGCTTCATTAATAATTTTTCAATAATTGTATATTTCAGGATAATATTAGAAATTAAATAAAATAAGAAATATTATATCGAATATCCTATACTGAGCAAGACTGATGGAAGTTGGAAATTAAATAAAACTGTGAACATAAAGATAAATTAGACAGTTTATAAAAATATATTACAAGTTATGTGAAATATTAATAGTTTAAATTATATATCATGAATTATATTTTTTATTTCATAGCATTCTACTTAAGTGGTCAGTTGTAAAATTATATTTTTTTTATTAATTATTATTATTAATCAGTAAAAAGATCCAGATTTCAGTATAATTTTAAATAGCATATTCTTTAGTCATAATAAATATTCATACTTTGGGTTATGATTTGCATTGAAAAGTAGTAAATCCTGTATTTTTCCAAATTAGCTAGTTATTTCGATGCTAAAAATGTTTACATTTATATAAGTTTCATTATAGATGAATAAAAATTATTTCTTATACAAGGGATTCTATTTATAGAATATTAATTCAAAGTAAACACTTTTAATAAATTTGACATTATTATTGAGCTTATAGAATCAAATAAAATACAGACTTTTAGTTTTATATCTAAATAATTAAAACAGAATTAAGTTTCTAAATTGCGTAATTCTAAGCATGAATAATTGATTGATGTTACTATTAACGTTTTTCATTAAACACTAAATATATTTTTCTAGTTTAATAGAAATAATGTATTAACATTTCTATATGCATTAATTTATTTAAGAAAAGAAACTCAGAAAAAGGAAGAACAAAATTAAAATTATTTTATAAATTATATCACTATGCATTTTTTATTTTCCATCTTACATTTACTCAAAAACTTTTCTATAATTATATATTTATCTAAATATAATCTTTCGTATGCATTTATATTTTTAACAATAAATATCACATAGGCACCATGGAGACCGTCAACAATTTACTTCTTATACCTTGTTGAGTTTTAATCCCAAAACCAGTACACTTATTATTCATATTTGAGAAATATAAGAACCTGATTTCTAAAAGATATTAATTATTTAAATATTTTAAGCGTTTTATCTTTTTGAATGTTTTAATAAATAACGTAACAAATGATAGAAAATCGATTTTGAATATTAATATTGCCCAACATTTTTACAAAATGTAATGTGTGTAAAAAAAAATGTTTATTGGATTTATTTTATGATTTTAGTAATAATAATTAATGTTTCAGAATTATTGATTTCTATAAGTACTGAAACAGATAAACAGATAATCTTAATAGTTAAAATACATTAGTCAATGTGAACAGATTAAAATAAATATTATCTTCCAGTTCATAAAATTTAATGTTAGAATAAATCTGTATTTTTAGCTTTGAATTAGACATGCTGAATTCATTTTCAAATGCTGCTTCTTATTCTAATAAGAAATTTGGCAATGTTTCGTGAAAAGCCAAATAACTGAAGGTTTTTATTAGGCCTTTAATCATCACCAGGGCACAATGATTTTCAAAATGAGAATTATTTAAGAACAGGAAGTCGTATTTAAATAACGGATACACATTTTGTTAGATGACCAAACGAATTTCTCATCAAAATGATGTTCTGATTTTGTTTGCAAATTACATTAAATACATTTTATGGTAAACTGATAGTTTTATAATTTAAATAACTAGGCTTACGTTTTATTATTTTCATTTATAATATAGAAGTATTTTTTTTATTGAAGAAATTTTAAAAACAGATACTTATAATATGATTCATATGTAAATCTGTAATGAATAAATTCCAAAACATTATTGATAACACATAATCTATACAAAAACATAAATAAAATGAAAATATAGAAATGTTTTCCTTAGTTGGGAAAAAATCAAAAATATTTTTTCTGTATAAATACCGAACAATAGGATTTTAAAAGAATTAATGTGAATTTTGATAAATGAGTAGATACTACATGAGTAGATAAACAACTTATATTCATTTTTTTATTTTTGTGATACAAAAATAGAAAAATGAATATAAGTTGTTTTGGAAAAAATTCCTATAAAATAAACTTTAAAAAATACAGACAGCAAATCCAAATTCAATTTAATTTTAAGAATATTTTTACAAACATTATTTTCAAGATTAATGCATGTGTAAGAATACAGAATTTAAGGATTGGAATAAATACATGGTGTAATCTTGTAATATTTATATATATATGTAAAAATAAGTTTTAAAAATATCATTTATTATAGTTTAATATTAACGACAATAATCACTTCTTCCTGATTTTATATAGGCACACAGTTTCGAAGATCATCTATTTTTTTAAGTAAATTTCACTTCGTGTAAGAACATTTTTTATACTTTGCTTATAAATAAAGACTTGTTATCAATGTTTTTAAATTTTACTACTCTTTTATTCACAGGTGTAAGATTGAAATTATCTTTTTCTGTGAAAAGAAGCAGAACAATAGTATATAATGATTTTGAGGACTGCGAGATGGCGCTGCAGAAGCAATGAGACGTCAGACATTGTTTTGTCTGGGAAGAAAAAAGGGAGAGAGCAGGATTGCTTGTGTCTGCGGAATGTTTTGGAACTGTGTGTTTTTGCTTATTAAAATTTCATGTAATTTTATTTTGTGTTTTGTGCATTCATAGAACATAATAAATAATTGGATATTGAATAAAGTGTCATCCATTTGCGGCACAAATTTTATTGAACATCAAAACAAACACTTATCCAAAAGAAAGCCATTTATACCATGTTTCTAAAATATAACGCATGTATGCTAATAGTGTAACTACAAATACTTGGTAAAAATGTTTTGATATGAAAATCACTCAGTATGTATATTTTAAGTAATCTGAATAAAATAGAATACGTTTTACATTTTAAATCTATGGCCTCATTTTAAATTTCTGAAATAACATATGTCTACGCTAATTTTTTACAGGATATTAAATCCACGTTCATTTTTTTTCTTTTTTTTTTGTAGTATGATGTAATACAAAAATAGAGTAAACTTTGCAAATAATAAATATAAAATCAAAACTATTAGAATTAGACATGATGCAAGACAAATATAATATCTCTTAAAAATACTTAAGGGACCATTAAACTGAGAATGTTTTCATAAATATACAAATATTTTGAAATGAGGCAAATATAATTGCCAAGACGATGTTTACTAAACAAGTCTTCAAACAATTAAAAATATATTTGATATCATTGTGATAACAAATGTCAATACTATTTTCATTTTAACATAGCATTTTTATTTTAACATAGGATTTTAACAAATGCTTAATTTTTCTTATTGTAAATTAAATCAATCCTCATAAATTTTTATAGCTTAATAATTTATAATAATTTTTCAATAAATCAGAAAATATAAGTCAAAATACAGTTTGAAATGCTTTATAATACGATTTCTGATAAATCATATTTTAATTGAGGATTTTAGCTTTATTTATGGTATTTTTACTTGTACATTCATATAACACAATATACAAACTCTAGATAATTAATTCAAATAATATATAATAACTTAATTTAAACTTTTAATTTTAAATTCATTTACACCATCTGCAATAAATATTGAAGTAATAAAAAAATTAAAAATAAAGTAATACATTTTCTTAAAACTTTTAAAATATAAATTCATTGTAATCAAACTTCTTTATCAAAGAATAATATATAAATTACTATGTGTTTGTCGAGAAAATTATTTAGTGTATTAAAAGGAATTTAAATTTTTTATCCCTTTTTATACTCATTTTAACAGTCTAATATTTCCTCCTCAATTTTATCTAATTTGCCGCAAGGCCACAATTACTGTCAAAACCTAATAAACTAACGCTCATAAATCAATTTTAATGACGTCACCGTATAAGATGTGAAATTAGTTATAAATTAGACCTTTAATACACATTAAATGCATTCTCATTTCGAAAAAAAGTTCTCATTTTGCAAATCCAATTCTATAATTTTGATTTCTTTTAATACTATATTCTAAATATTTTCATTTTTAAAATTTTATTTTAAAAAATAGCATTAATTATAATAATGCATTATTTTCACAAACGCAATAGATGCAAAATACATGTAGAATATTCACTAATGCAAATTTATAAAGTCAAGTAAATTCATTATACTCTATAAAATTTAACTTTAATGAACAAAATTATTTTTTTTATCTTACTTAATAATGTTTCGCATAAATTTCTTGCCCTTTGAAAAATACTATGTCTTACGAAATTATTATATTAATCATAATATCACTAAATATTGCTTAAAGATAGTTGTAGTTAACATTGCAAAGTGTATATATATATATATATATATATATATATATATATATATATATA
>JAPDSC010121996.1:0-24237 GCA_026290005.1 Latrodectus geometricus | reverse complement strand
CTCCTACACCTCAACTCCACTCGGAACAAAAACACTCATTACCTAACAAGAAGGGGGTGTGGGGGAGAGGCCGAGCAGCTGACGATTTAATGGCGAGGATTAGAATGTGTGGAGTGAGTTAAAGGGCGATAAAATCCATGTTTTATTCATTTCTGCTTCCCATGTTTTCAGACAAATGGAAGAGCAGCTTCCAGAAACTGCTCACAGCTTCGGAAAAGCGCAGAAAAACCAATTAGCAGTGTAGATCTCACACATTAAAAGAAATATATCATTTGTGTAAATATCATAACAAATACAATCCAAAACTTAAATGTAGCGTTTATATCGCTAAAAAAATTTTAATAATACTAGAAAGAAAATAACCAGAAAATAAAGTGAAGAAAGCAACTTTGAATATTCTTAATAAGTGTACACCATGCTTAGTAGTACTAAACGCACTCACTCTACAGACTAGAAAGTTCCGAGTTCAATCCCTGACGCTGTTAAACAATGATTAATGGATATTGCGCTTTTTCTGTGGACACGTGCGTTTGAGTAAATGCTTAGGAATTTTCCGAGTTTTTCCCTTGCAATACGCGAACATTGTTCGCAATCTAAATAAAACCCTCCTGAAGACAAAGATAAGGAAAAGTCTTACAGAAATCTTCGATTATAGGCCGTTACGCTTTAATATGCTAAAGCGTGCATAAGCCACCCTTTAAAACATAAAGTGTTGTCAAATATTTTAAATAAATGAATTTATTCGTGCGAGCTATAATTTCTTCTTTTAAAACGAATTGGTTTCCTTATCGTTTTACAATGACTGTTATATATGTATACAAATAACTCATTCGACAGTGAACTAAGATTGAAAATAGATTTTGAGTCACAAGAAACATCCAGGCTGAGATGGAAGTCGAAAACACGAGCTATTAGACCAAAGGCTGAAATGTTAATCAATAATCCATTCACTACTTCGACTAAATCCACAAGAGCGGAAAAATTGTAGTTAATTATCACACGCAAAATTTTACTTTTTTAGAAAAAACTTCAAATTAAGCTAAACTGCCTAATATGTATGATAAAGTAAAGAACAGCAACGTGACAAATATTTATGTGTTGCTCAGTTGCTTGCTTTATTCGATCATGCGTTGACTCAAGTACCCAATAGATTGGACCACTATTTTAAAGCGAATTCTAAGCCATTATGAAAGCGGGAGTTAGATACTTGAGTTGTTGCTACCACAATACTATCAATAGCTCATGTGTAACTAATGCACATCTTATCATAATGAAAATCAAACACATCCAAATGAGTGAATAGATTTGCACAACAACATCTGAAAGTTGTTTTTAGGGCAGATACCAGATTCGAATGGTCGAACAGCACACTCAGAATTGAAATTTCTATTAAATATCCTGATAAAAACTCCAACATGTAATATTAGCAAATATTCTGGGACAAGAAAAATACTAAGATCATGTCAGCTTATAATAGGGGATGAATGCACCATGACACACAAGAAATCATTGGAAGCACTCAATCGCACATTAAAAGATTTGAGAGGAAATTAACAGTTCTATGGTGGTGCACTCATTTTACTAGCTGGTGATTTTCGAAAAAGTCTACCAGTTATACCACGTTCAACACGTGCAGATGAATTGAATGCATGTCTCATATCATCAGTGTTATGGCGATATGAGGATAAAATATCTTTAAGGACCAATATGTGCGTTCAATTACAACAAGATGAATCCTCTGAACGATTTGCAAAACTGTTATTGGGGATGGTAAATTGGGAATTGTAAAATATATATTGGGAATGGTAAAATAGAAATGGACGAATAAACACACGGTATTAGATTACCAGAAAACTTTTGTCACATTGTAAAATCCACTGATTAATTGATTGTCAAAGTATATCCAAATGTATCGCAAAATTATAAAAATAATCAAGGCGTTAGTGGGCGTGCTATATCGGCAGCCAAAAACATTGATATGAATTTAATAAACTACACAATTCAAAATGAAATTCCTGATGTAGAAACATATAAATCCATAGATACTCTTGTAATCACGATGAATCAGTTAATTATCCAATAGAACTTTTAAATTCCTTGAATCAACCAGGTATGCCAACGGTATTTTATCTTTGAAAGTTGGATTCCCAATCACTCTTTTACAAAACATAAATCCACCACGACAATGCAATGGGACTAGGTTATCATTAAAAATTTAATGAATAACATAATTGAGGCAACCATTTTAAATGGAAAACACCAAGGGTAACTTGTACAACTACCACGCAACCAATGGATACTCCATTTGAATTCAAAAGTCTATGGTTTCCTGTGTGGACTAAATTTGACAAATCGATGCTTTTCACATGGACAACTGTACGTTGGCTGTTCACGAGTTGGAAAACTATAAAATTTATTTGTTCTTGCACCAAATAGGAAAACCAAAAAATGTTGTATATTTACAAGCATTACTAAGATAAAGTTCCATCAGTCATCAAAGATCATACTTTTCATGTTGATACTTAATAATTGCAAAATTATTGCTCAATTGAAATTCGTTTTCAAATTTGTTTACTATCACAAGTGAAGAAGCGTGTTTATTCCATTGTCAACTATGTATATCTATGTTTTGTACGTATGTTGTTTTCAAATGACACATATGTAGGGATAATTTTATTGTTAATTTTCATTTTGATGCATTGTATACATTTGATCATTAATAAATTATGTTTGAGGTATCAAAACTGCCTTTTTGTTCAATCACAGCAACGTGTGACAGGTACAGCTAGTATATACATTAAAAACAAGAATATTTTTGCAATATCAAAAGAGTTTGCAACTTTTACCTTTTTGATACACAAAAATATATATTTTTAATTGATTGGGATTATTTGTGAAACGAATTCCATAATAACATGGTTAAGTGGATTTGTGGTGCAAAGTCTAAAGAATGTCAAATTGCGCCAAACAAATATTTTAAAAAATCATTTTTTCTCCAAAAACATTTTAATCTTTTAAAAAGTATACGTTTACGACTTTTATCTAAAAACAAAACCAAGTTTTTTATCTACAAAGATGTAGAGCATTATTGATTTTCTTTGACACCTGGTAGTAGACATCTCAACGGCTTAAGGCCGTTGTAAGACATTTAAGTTTCCACAGAATAAATTACCTTTCGGGAAAAGTTTTCAAAGAAAAAGTTCCGTATTCATGTTTCGCAAGGGAGGAAACAAGGAAAAGTTTGAAGCACCTACCTGCCTACAGGCATAAATGTGCCTGCAGAAGGCAGAAGCGCAACAACTATCTCCCATTGTTCGACAGAAGCTGGAATCGAATCTGGGACTTATACTCCGAAAAATGATGTCCTACCATTAGGCCACAGCAAGCCTACGAACATTATATAAATTGGTTAAAATTCTTTCTGAAAATTCCCATTATATCATCATCGATTATTCGACTTTGCGGCGCAAGGTTTAAAAATAAGCTGCGGCAAATAAAATTTAAATAAAAAGATTTTTTTTTAAAATTTTAGAATTTAAAATATTAAAAATGCAAGCATTAAGATAGAATCAAAATATGATTAAAAATATAAAATAGGAAACATTAAATCTTATATGTATATATAATTGCATAACGTGAAATAAAGTCCATATCTCTTAAAAACGCGAACAAATAACAAATCATAATTATGAGAAACAGTTTGTATCCATGCTACAAATTATAAATAAGGAAACTTAAAGCAAAATAAAGAAAGTATTGATAGTATGAAATGAAGGGTAATAGATATGATTTCAGCCAGTTTCAAGCCAGAATATATAATTCTCTACGACGCTTACGTAATACTTGAAAGTTTTCCTATCACGCTCACCTGTATTTTAAACCATATAAGCTCCACTTTTTTTTAAATTTACATTTTCCTGTACTGCAATGACGAATAGCAGATGATTGATAATAAATGCAAAATATTGCAAGGGTTTCAAGAGCACATATTGTTTAACAGCATGAAGCATAAAATACCCACATCATCGTTGTAAATATAATACAAATGAAGAAGCGTTATTTTAGGTTATCATTATATCAACTGCACTTTACACTACTTAAGAAAATCGCATAATTCTATTGTATGCCAATCTTTTCAAATGCATAATTCAAATTATGTCTTGACAAACAAGTTCATATTAAGAATACAATGAATAAAAACGATCACATTGCAATGCTATTGCATTCAAGCATTAAGTGTAGATTATGGGGAAAAAACTATCACAATGACAAGACTACAATGCGCGTTCTCCCTTTTCCCCTGTAAAAAAAATAATTAATGAGAAAGAAAACATGTACTTTTTCCCAATAAAATGATCATGTGTTACTTCTGGATGAATTAAAGGAGGCGTCGTTTTCATTTGCTTTATGTTGTTATTTAAAACACGTACTCCAGCTCCTCTATTTACATATTTTTAAACAGTACCTTTTTTTACAGAGTAACTGATAAATCTATGTTGCAGTATTTTTTTATGCCCGTTAGCAAGTGCACCACACCAGTTATGTTGATTTTCCTAATTTTCTTTCAGATATTTTTTTTTTTTTTTTTTTTGAACTAAAAGACAATTTACGCGATTTCATTATTATAGAATGAAATACGCATGAAACAAATACTCCCCTAAATGGAGAGAAGGTACACACGTACTTTCTTTAAATGGCAATTGGAAGGGTTCACCATGGCCTAGAGATAGGGCAGAATGAAAAGTCTGAGGTTCGATACTCGCCACTGTTAAACAACGGGAGATGGGTGTTGTACTTCTGCCTTCAACAAACACGTTAATCGGAGCAGGTGCTTTGGAATTTTCCCATTTTCTCCTTAGCAAAGTAAGTATGACTCAAAAAGCAGATGACTATTACCAATGAATAATCTTCTAGAAAGCAATTTATGCGACTGATATTAAAAAACCATTAAAACTCCTATAGGCCATTAAGTTATCCCCAAAGAGATGTTGGAAAAAATGACGATTGGCAGAAGAGCATCAGAGCAACTGTCGTTTAAAAATTTATTTTATACAATATGTTGATTGTTCTAAAGTATGCAATAGGATATCTCCGAATCCTTAAATTTTAATGTCAGTGTAATAAATTAACAGAAATAATTATTTCATTCTAAATAATTATTAATTTATTTATAATAATAGTTTGCTAATGAACAAGATTATTAATTTAGTCAACAATATTTAGATAATAAGCAAATTAATTCATCCTACTTGTCCATTCAACGGCACCGAAAAAATGGAGTAAAAACATAGTAAAATGCTGAATGCTACAGCAGCGTGTTTAAGAGAATGTAAAGCATTCCAGTTACAAGCTCTCATACAGGAGGAAGACCATCAACTTGGAACGCGCCTCTCAACCGTTCCTGGACATGTCAACACTGCCATCTTCCCAGGAGACAAATTTCAAGAGAACATTAAAAAAAAAGTTGGCGCCTGCCTCCAGAGCATAAAAATTTGTGAGGGAAAATTAGCTGCTTACTGCACGCAAGAAACAGATTTGCAGGGAGGACGAATTTTCTAAATTGATATCTAGTGCAACTTGCTCTTTTATTTGTTCACTGCACTCAGCGTAACAAGAATACAACGTCGTTGAAAAATAATAAAACAAATTCTGACCTTAGTAATGATTTTAATTTTTTAAAATAAAATGATTGACTTTGTATAGTTTTCGAGCCAACAGAAAGATTCGTCTATAGCAGGGGTGGCCAAACTTTTAGGATGCGGGGTCTACTCCATATTTAAAAAATCGAAGGCGGTCTACCAATGGCAGAGCTAAATTAACGTACAAATTTATTTTCGGTATCAAAAAAAAAAGGGGGGGGGGGGTAAATTTGTTTTTTCTAAAAAAAACTTAATATTAATATTTAAAAAAATAAAGATTTACTGACGAAAATAATCAAAGCATTCATACATCAAAAACTGACCATCCTATTCACTTCGTTTTGTTGACATTTGGCACAGTACATCTGCGACAAGTTTATCATATTGTGGCTGGTACGACCTTATTGCAATGCATAAACACGAAATTAAATGTTCAACTGTTAAAAGCGACCAATGTTTGTTTTTTGTTCATAGTTGAAAAAGCAGATTCGCAAAGATATCTCGATCCAAAGTATGATTTCAAACACAAAATTAATTTGTAAATATTTGAAAACGTTTCCTCAGAAATTAATTTCAAAAATCAGTATCGCTATATGCTCTGGATTTAAGAAATATATTGCATCTTAATTTAATAATTTCTTCCTTGACCATGATTGATGTGATATCTATTAAATATCCTGTTTTTTCAGATACTCAATCAATGTTGACATTTTCATTAAATGGAAATATCATAAAATTGAGTATTTCTTTCAACCTAATTAAGTCAGCGAATCTTCTTTCAAATTCTTAAACAAAACAAGTAAGTACTAAGCGAAATCTTTGAAATCTCGGTTTGGATTATAAATGCACTCTTCATCAATGTTTTTGAAGTTTCTCTATTCATGTTTCCTTAATTGCGATGCATACTTTTCTATAGTTTTTTTTTTTTTTGTTTTAATCGCGCTCATCATGTCCGTTTTAGGTTTTAAATCGTAAACCTTTAATCATAAATCTTTGCGCTGTTTGTTTTTGGTTTAAAGCGTAGACTGTAGTAAATTTTTATTTTAAATAATTCATTGATTCTATGCCATAAGTCATAAATTTAATAGTTAATATCCGAAATCATTATCGGGATGGTCGCGTGGACTTCCTAAAATGTCTTCGCGGTCTACCGCCATCCTTGGTCTATAGTCTAATAAACGGACATTTTACAGCACGATCGAATTTTACGAAATTAATTCGACGAGTTTCGTTCTCAATTCCATTATATTAAAGCCCACGTAATACAGATATTAAAAAAATATATAAGAAAAAATACATAGAGGAACGTTAGTTCAGAGGAAAAAGGTCGCTTCCATACTTCGGAAAAACAGTGAATTCGAAACCACACCCAACCAAAGGTCATCATGTACTAAAATGTTTATTTGCCTACTTTAAACTTTTTATATATGGATTTTAATTTGAAATAATAACAAAGTTAATTTTAATCTTTTTTCAATGGCAACACTATTGAATTATTGCAAATTATCCTCATTATCACAATTTAATAGATGGGCTTGGATTTTTCTATTATGTTGAAAACGCTATTTAGGAATTCGTATTTCTAAATTTCAAAAAAAGTCAAAGCGATTTGTATTTACAGGTATTTTTTAACCAATGTTTTCTAATATGAATCAATATGTATAAAGTATATTTTTTAAAGTTTAGCTTAATTTCTTCCCATAACATTCACAATAATAATAAGTAAGATTGTATCTAATGTGATTACAACGCATTCAATTCAGTTCCTCCATGGAAAGGAAGCCAAAAATGAAACGAAGACCAGTAAAAAGAAAAATTACAAATACAATAAAAAAATTCTTTTCTACTTCCTTACCTTCCTTTGAATGTTGTAGCAGACTCTGCATCCTTCAGCAGGAAGAGGGAAAAAATAACAATCGGGGCAAAATGCCAGGTAGGCCAAGCAAAAATATGCAGCGAAAAGAAGAGCAACATGTCTCTCACGAGTCTCGTGTGAAAAGTGAAAAACGGCTTCATCGTCACATGGTTCAAAATAAGATCCGAAAAAGTTTCTAAACGGATTGAAAAACAATAATTTTCTTACACATAATCCACATTTACGATCTCTACATACCCACATTTACGATTTAACATTACACACAACCCATATTAACGATCTAACATAGAAACCGAAATTATTTCCCGCACTGCCTGTAATTCCCATTTGGTAAACTCTATGAAAGCTGAAAAAATTCTATTCTAATGACACGCGAGTAATTTTAAATATTTTAAGGCATAATTACGTTTATTTAAATCTAACACAGTTGTGTAATTCTTGCTTTTGCAATTAAAGTATTGTTTTGTTTTAATCCATCGTCATAGAAAATATTCATTGGTTTCTTTTTACTTTACTTTTCCCTTTTTTAATACTTATAGCATTTTTCTGCTATGAAATCAATTTACTTTCAAAATAATTTTAAAAAATGGATAATGTTCTTAATATAAAGGAATTTTATTAGACGTGAAAAATAAAAAGTTTTATCATTTAGGATATAAATTTCTTATAGATTTAACATTTTAAAACTTCGCATTCATCTGAAATCGCTAATTTTGCAATTAAATATATAGTATTTTAAAAACAATGGGAAAAAATATTACATTTTATGAATTCTTACAACTATAGTAACTACAAATTGTAAAATTTATACAAAATAAGGGAAAAAAACTTCAAATAATTAAATGAATTTTTTAATAATTCATTAATAGTATTATAATTTCAGATTAAATTTATAAGATATCAGATTAAAAAACTTGATATGTTTCACACAATATTAAATTTTTCAAGTAATTATCGACAAAATATAAAAAAGCAATTTTTATCTAACAAGACAATGGAGTTTTTCAAAAATAAGACTTTAGCTTATGTTATATATATGCATGAAAAAAAAGGAGTTAAGAATTGCCCTTATATTATATGTTTAGGAATAAAAAATACTAATTATGAAAATTATTTTTTAAATTTTGTTTGATACAAAAAAGAAAACACAAAAATCAATAAAAGCCTTAGTAAATAGGATTATCACTTTTTCTTATATAAGAGAAGTGTGTTGTGTTTCTATTATATATATATATATATATATATATATATATCCAACCTCATTTAGAGTTCTAAATGATCTACCAGATTTTTTTTTTGAGTATTAATATAAAATTAGTTCACTTAATGAAATTAATTTGTAAAATAATAAATTTAAAAATAAATTCTTGGAAAAATTCAATTATTTCAAAATAATGTTTTATTATGCAGTAGTAATAATATACTTTGGTTAGTAAATTTTAATAATCATATAGTAAATAAATTACTACAATCTATTTATACTTAACAAATAACTTAATTTTTTTTAATCATTGAAATTAAGAAAACGTCTTTTGGGGAAGGGGGAAAAAAGCTGTTCATCACTAATGAAATATTTTTACTCACAAGTTAATTTTCTTTTAATCTTCAAAAATTGCACTAGCATTTGCTATAATAAGATTTTAGATAAATTTGTGTAGCCAGAATTTATTTTTTCAAAAAAAAAAAAAATTCTACTTTTTGATGTAGTATCATTAAATTCAAAATTAAGAGAATTTGACTAACTTTCATACTTTCATGCATAAATTCTGAAAAAGAACACTCTTTCATTGGAGATTATTTTAACATAAATCTTAAAAAAAATATTTCATAATGCATTATGTTAATAGTTAGTTACTTCACATTCCAATAAATCTCAACTAATAATATTCTGAAATAAGATTCAAGTTTAAAGGTCAGGTATTTGATTAATTCAGGTCAAACAAATATTTTTAATTCTGTATGTAAAAAGAATATAAAAATAATATTTCTCTGAAATAATTTTTATGATTTCCCTTTTCCCATTCACTTAAAAACAATTTTAAGTATCCACACCAAATATAATTATGTTTTTACACAATGTTGTGTAAAATTTTTTTCAGTTCTCATTTTTATTTGTTTAAAATATACTTAATAACAATTTCCAAAAGGGATTAATTTTATAAATTTTTTCTTATTTATATTAACAAAACATTTTTCCACACTTGATTGACACATTTTTAAATTTTGCATAAAATTTATTTTTGTTCAACATTCATTTTATATCATTAACTAAAACTATGAAATCTCAGAAAATTATATACAGTCAAATCTGTTTCATGCAGAAGATGAGGACAGATTGAAAAAAGTATACAAAAAATATTCAACAATTTCAAATATATATAATACATGTTCTCCAAATTAGAAAGAAAAAAATCTTGGCTACGTAAAAAAATGTTGCAATTGGGAAATAGATCAAAGAGTTAAGAAATAATAAGAGTGTTTTCAAATAAAATAAATAAGTAAACTATGTATGAAAAAACATTAAAAAAAAAATTTTTTTTTTTTTTTGCTTTTTTTCAAATATATTATGAACAACTTTTGGCATATTTTAAAGTTTTGAGATGGAGTAATTATGGAGGAAGCAAAGCAAAAAGTCATTGCTTTCATATAATGTAAGTATTATACTGTAATATTTTCATTTTTTCAACTGATATATATGTTTAACATACCTTTTCACATATATTTAATAATCAGAAAATATCATATAATTAGAATCTCCCAATTTATCATTAAATCTTAATTTAAAAGTATGTTGTTATATAATGCCTGGCTAGAAAGATTTTCATCTTTCAGCACTACAAGGGGCAGAAGTGATGGCACCTTATATAGTGCAGCACACAGCGGTGCTGCACTATATAAGGTGCCCCTAGAAGTATCATTTTTCATGGGGGACATTCCAACAATGACATATTTAAAATGCCCCAGAAACTACTAAATAACATTATAAATCTTCAATTGGGTTGGGATACAAAATCCTTATCTTCTAATAACGAGAGGAAATACCCTAACCATCCAGACTACAGTAGCCTCAATACAAAAATAGAAATTTAAATAATATGAAGTCAAAATAATAATGTTTATCATCAATTTGATAACAATTAAAGGATTTTATATGTAAAAATAAAAGTAAATGAAAAATAGTTTCAAAATTTGAATAAAGAATTTTAATGTTCTTAAAAATGCAAAATATAATCAAGAAGAAGAATATTAAATACTTTGAATATGAATACAAAAGTTGTCTGGGATATAGAAATAAATTCTCATTAGAGCACAAATTAATACTTTAAAGATAGCTGGTGAATGCAGATAGGTTTGCATTCACCATAACTAAATATATAGTACTAAATACCATAACTAAAATATATAGTAGCTTACATATATTATTTATGAGAATATTAACATTCTCATGATATTCATCTCACAATGATCTTAAGGATACAGTGAGATATGTTGCTGATACAAACTGTTTTTAGAAGTTTTTTAAATTCAAAAAGAACAGTACATAATAAAAAAAATAAGAAGTCTAAAAAGTTTGTGCAGTTTGACAACGATCAAATTTTCAAGGAGTTCAAAATTGCTGCTCTTCTAATTTGAAACACACAACTTACTTTTAAAGGTCTAACAACAGTAACAGTTTCAATAGTGGTTGACGGTGCCATAGTTTACCCTAAAATACAAAAATATTAAGAATAATTATGAAATAATAATTTTAAATTAAAATTACTATACTATAAGAAAAGTAGGCACGGGAAACTGGAGTAAAAATCTAACTTTTACAAACAAAAAGTTTTTTTTTTTTATTTAAAGGAAAATATAGAAGCTATACTTATATATATTAATAAGTTAATACACTTATAAATTATATATAATATACTTAAATATTAATCGCAATGGGCTGAAAAAAATATTGATTCTGTCAATTTAACAATTCAACATTTTTAGTTTCATCAAATTGTCATGAGATTCTCAAAAACCAGAGTCTACCTTTTTTTTTTTTTTTTTTTTTTTTTTTTTTGTTAAGATAAAATTTTTTTTTTTTTTTTATTTTTTAATGGTTATCACACAAAATGAGTTATGAAACATATAGATAATATATAATTAATTTTTATATATCTTTTGTTTGAGAATAAAAATAAATACATTAAATGCTTGTTTTCTTACATATTTAATATAAAATTAACAAAAAATCCTAAAAATCATTTAACTTTCCTTCTTAATATCATGCTTTTTCATCAGAAAAATTCACCAATTGTATTTTTTGAAGGAAATAATTAAATATAAAATTGCATTCATTTTTTAAAAGAAAATCAACTGTTTTAATTTACATTTTATTATTTTGTTTATCTACATTTTCTTGGCATATGTTCAATCTTTGTCCTCAAAATTATGTAAATAAAATTTTCAAAATATTAAAACAAAAATCTTCACTAAAAATCTTATTATTTTTGATTTTTATTTGTTTGTTAAATAAAATTACACAAATTTATTTTCTCGGAGTAATTATGTATTGTTCATTGTTTGAAAAATAACATGAAAAACCAAAATCATAAGGACAGTCAGAACTCAGGAGCTTACGCTTTTAATCAGAATAATCTGAGAAAATTGTATAGAATAAATTAATTTTATAGTTAGGACAGATCAAAACTGAAATGAACAAATTGCATCCAAGAGAATATTAATGTCTGGAAAACCAAAAATTGTCAAGTTAATGAATGAATGAATAAGAAAAACTAGAGAATACTCATAAAAAAAATCTGTCTAGGAATTTAGAAATTTAAATTATAAAAAATGTACAACTTATACTTTTTATGCATCATAATTGATTTATAGAAATTAATAAACTAAGCTCAAACTTCCTTTTTTTTTTTTTTTTTTTTTTTTTTTTAAATACAAAGGTTGCAGTTTTTATCTTTATTTAAGCAAAATCTGTTTTACTTACATGAAGATAAAAGTTGACAATATAAATATACATATGTTACTTGAAGCTAATATTTTAAAACTTAATATAACTTTAGTTTCCCTTTAAAATATCCCCAAATTACAGCTTGTTTCAATATAGAATAATTCATGAAATCCAAAATTGAGAATTAAAGAGTCTTGATTTATGATAATTCTGTGACCAAGCTCTTAATTAAAATAATTTTGAATCTGTGAAACAGCTTGTGTGGTACCATTTATTTACATATTTTGTCCTAAAAATGTGCATATTTAGTACATATAAACCATTTATGTCTTTGTGTTTTATTGATTTTACAAGACTTAATAACAAAAACTTAACTAATATTTATAATGGTTAATGTAACAAAAACAAAGAAATGTAATTCATTCCTTTTCATTCCAAAAATATATAGTGAAAGTGATTTGAAATTTCATTAATATTAAACAGACTGTTTTTAGAAAAATTAAAAAAAATTTACTAACAAAGAAATATAAGTTTATGATTCAGCTTAAAATAAAATGAGAAAACATTAGATATCTATTTTAAAAATTTTAGCACTTTTAGTATTGGGTAAAAGTTGCATAAAAAATAATACAGCTTAGACAATATCAAGACAAAAAGTTTTAAACAATGTAACTTTGAAGTATCTTAAATTTATTATTTGGCAACAAAACATAGCCCTTTTGATGATTAATTGACAGTTGTCAGTGAAACATAGTATGTTTATTAAGAAATCATTCAATGAATCTGAAAACTCTTGAAAAATTCTCCTTTGGTTTCAATTTACATGAATATCAAATAAGTAAAAGAAATTAATCTGCACCATAAATTATATTGCAGCCAAAAACTGGATAAATACTATTGTAATAAGCTGAAACTTCCACTTCCATTTTTTATTTGGATTACATAAAACAATAATTTCTGCAAGTTTATAAATTATTAATTATTGCTGTTATTAACAATTAACACCATAAAATTTATTGTTATTGTCATTTCTTAATTCAGTAAAAATGTTTCTGAGCATGCTAAACTTGCACCTAATATAAAACTGAGTTTATGGTTTACTTATTGTTAAACATCGAAAGAGACCCATGAAGTTATATGGAAATCTACTTATGACAATTACTTTTTTCAAAAGCAGTTAAGAGAAAAGAACCCATTAAGGAACTGATAAATATAACAATACATACAAAAATACATTCCTTTTTCATTATGCAAAGGATATAATTTATTTATTTAAAAGTAAATTTCTTTGGTAATAAACAAAAGTAATTAAATAAAATAATTTGTTTTCTTGATACATACTTCTTAAGTGAAAATAAAAAGTTCAATTAGGAAAAAAAAAAAAAAAAAAAAAAGAAAATTCAAAAAGAGAAACCTATAATTCTTATTTGCAAACTTTTATCCATCAATTTTAAATAAATAAATAAAATAATAAAATTTATTTTTTTATTTACATTATAAAATAGTGGATTGCAAATCGCCACAAAGATTTACTCCTGAGATGGGAGTGAAACTCATGATGAAAATATGTTGGAATACAAATTCCAAATTTTGAGAACACAATAGCATTCTTCCTTCAAAAAGCACTTTTTTGAAAAATAAACTCAAGCGAAAGTGTTACGGATCACCCAATAATTAGTTTGGCTCATCTCATAATGAAATGAAAATGAGTGATACTTAAAAACAAACATCAGCAGAATGAAACAGAAAGGTCATACATGAAGCATTTGTATTTTCTTATTTAAACATAAAGAATATATCTTGTGATTTTCTATTGGCATGCAATTTATCACATGTTGAAATTAATTTTAAAAATATTAACCATTTTCAAAAATAGGATAAATGATGACAATTTTTTTAATTATGACATACCTCAAGAAAACTCTTTTAATAGTCTCTATTCATATATTCAACAACAAAGCTGCAGCAGTATTATTTGATATCACATTGTGAGTTGCTAAGAGACAATATCTGCTGTAAGGCATTTTAATATTCACCGTGTAAATTGCTTTCTGGGAGGAAATTTTATAGATAGTGAGCTGTATTCAAATTCTACAGAAGAGAAAACACAGTAAACTCCCAAGCAATCATCCCAACAGATATGAAGGCAGAATGCAACATCTACCACTTGTTCTTTAACAGTGGCTAATATCAAACATAAGACCTTTCACTCTGAAAAATGGTGTCTTACCATTAGGTCATGGTGAGTGATATTTTTAGAAAATTGTAATATCTACAGGGGTAGATTAATAGCTTAACACCATACCAAACTCAAATCAGGTTTTGATTACATGGCCAATATTAACAAAGTATAAAAAATACACTGACAATGGAGGAAAAACCAAGTCACATCTAACTAAATCAGTAAAACAGATATGTCAATTATATTACCATAGCTCTTTATACAACCAATAAGCATAATGCCAACCAATAATCATTTCAAAAGATTGTATTGGTTTCTTTCTAATTTATTATTAAATCAATACACTATTCAGATCCTGTAGAAATCCTATTGTATGCAGCCATTAAAAGGCCACCCATGAAATTTACTTAAACTTAACTAAATTTCTGTGAGATTTTCCTATTATAAATTAAAAGATATTTTTCCCATAAGTTTCATACATTTGTCCCAGATAAACTACTTATGAACAGTTTTAGATTCTGATTAGAGCTAGAATATTTATAAGTATCAGCAGTCATTAATTTCCTTCTATACAAAGACATTTATGGCCTTGGGCAATCAGCAAGGACATTTTATACTGGAACAACTTAAGGTGATGTCAGATGTGATAGCCAGTTGTGAGCAACTAGCCAAGAAGTCATATTCCAGAATTATTAATGATATTAGCATAACTAAAAAATTATTACTATCCAAAACTTTCATACTACATTTCTTTTTTGTGTATATTAATTTTTTACATGCAAGTGCTACTTCAACCAAGACCTACAGTTTAAAGTTCAACCAGGACTTACAAGATTCCGAACTACAGCAAATACCCATTCTGAGATAGGAATTAAAAATATGAACAGAAGGTCTGAATACTGTCAGAATCATTCAACTGTCAGCTAAATACTTTAATATGATATATTTGCTCTTTAAACTGAATTTAAATGTTGGGGTTTGAGCTAATTATGTCTCTCCAATCACTTTCTCAGAATTAATTTTATCAGATGACCATGAATATAAAAATACAAATATCTCAATCTTTGTAGAAGTCTGACAAAAATGTTAACTGACAACCAATTTCAAATTTTGTGTTTCACAACTAATATAATTATTATTATTTTTTGCATGTCATGAAAACAGGAAAAGTTATTGATCTTTTAAGAACTTCCTTCCTTTAAAATAGTCCTAAAATTACAATTGTAGCACAATATACAAATTCAAATAGGTTCCCAGCATTGATTTCTTAACAACCTTCTTTTCGTTGGCATCACAAAAAAAACTATTGTATCAATATATTGAAATACTAACATAATATATGATAATCATGACACAGAAGACTAAATATAATTTTAATACATGACCTTTGGGTCACTGACAATAGAAATATGCAGATGAGCAGATTAAATAAAAAAAATGAATGCATCTTAAATATTACAAAATAGTTTAAAGACATTAAGTCTATTTAATAGTATTCTTAAAATTTACTTGTTTTCTATATTTTTATCAACACTTATTCTTTTAAAAAAAAGGGAAGAAATTAACTAAAACAGTTTTATTTATTTGAAGGCGTAGAAACATTAATTAATCATTCGGATAAAATATGAAATCTGTAAAAAACACAATAATAGTTCTTTATTTAATGATATATTCTTATATATTTTTAAATTAAACCAAAAAATAAGGTGATTTTTTAAACTGCATATTTTAATGAAACTTTTAAATAACAGTAACACAGAGAAAAATCATTAATTATCGTAAAGATTTGGGTAATATATAAAGCTCAACTTTAATAAAAATAACACAAAATTCCATTAAAATTATGTAATTATAAAATATCGGAACAACTGTTATAGAGAGAGTTAACTAGACTAATTTTAACTCTAGTGTAATCCAGTTTAGGTAGTTATTTTAATTTTCAGTAACGTCTTTAATTTTCTACAATTACTCCTGATTACGTTGAGTGTGGATATCTAAACAAAATTAGTTATGATCTCTCTTTAAAACAAAGCCAGTAAATGCAGCAAATTTATGTGGCTTCCGATGTATAAACAAATTCAATAAGTTAAAAAAAAAAAATACAGCTGGATTAAGCTTGTAAGACTTCACAGTATTTCATTTTATTTAGATCGGGCCGACACTTACCTGTGAAACTCAGTTTAAAACTGAATTGGCTCGCACGAACAATTTTTGCGACTTTTACAACAAGAAAGATAAAGATTTGGACTTAATAAAATTTCCAGATTTTATTGATTACTTTGTAAAACATTTTTGCAACTTAATCACAGCATCCACACAATAATCACCCAAAACAATTCGAAAAGCACATTATAGCAGACATCGAAAAATGTTTATTATAATAACTTCACTTCAAGTAGTAGAAACCATGCCGAATTCTACTACAAAGCATGCGCAGTGGCCTGCTTTATGTCGTCTGCAGAATACATTTCATAGTTCGGCTTTCTCTTATTTCTTCGTTAAATTCATTTTCATATTTCTCAAATACTAAATTATTTACGAAATATCATTTATTTGATATAACAGCCTCATCTTTCTTGATATAGTTCAAAAATTAAAATAATTAGTTTTGAATTCCTGCAAAAGACCTGTTTTAATTTCTCTTAAAAAAATTTCTTTTTTATGATTTTAATGTACATATAATGATAAAACATACATAAAGTGCAGTTAAGTTAAAATTTATATATTCTTTCTTATTAGTTATAAAATTAATTGCAGTAATATAAACATATAAATTTACGTTGAACTTAAGCAGATAAATAAATAATAGGTACATTGCTCTTGAAATTGTGTTCATTATACTTTAAGCAAAGTGAAGAGTATAATTTATATGTTTTGACCAAATATTGATTCATTACTCATTCAAAATGTATTAATTAAGCTCATTATTTTGCTTGAATGATATTAAACAATCGGGACTTTAATATTATAAACCATGAAGAAAGAAGATCATGTTTTGGTACATTGACGGGGACAGTCTAACTGCCAAAGACCGTTGTAAGGCTGTTTTAATACCCCTTCGTAAATTGCTTTCCTTTTGGACTTTTTATCAATAGTGGGTTATACTCACTGTTTCTCCAGAGAGGAAACTTGGAAAACTTCTGAGCACCCATTCTGTCAGACGTCTATGCAAAATGTAGAAGCTCAATATCCTCCCCCCTCGTTGTTCGACAGTGACTTGAGATCGAATTTAGGATCTTATACTCTAAAGAGTGCTGTCCTTCTTCTAGATCATGGTAATCCAAGTCCTCAAATGTTCATTTATTTAAACTTAAATTATTGTTCCTTATAAAAAAATTGAAATACATCAAGTGTTTGGTCAAAGGCATAATTTTAATTTTCGTTGTGATAGATATTCATACTATCCTTTAAAGGTTTCTAATCTTATAATTAACAAGTTTAATATTTTTATTTAACACAATAGATTGTGCTAGAGCTTCCATTTGATGAAGTAAATGCTTTTTTTCCATAAAAATTGTTTAAATTATTTTAAATATATTGCAGATTAACTATAGCTTTTGAGTATGACTGCAAAAATTCATTGAGTGATTTAAAAAAATTCTTGTTCAAATGGTTAAGTGAGTACATTTATCTGACATAAAGTATGCAAATTATTCATTCTATATAAGTAGTTAAATATTTATTAGTTGAAATATTCAAAATTACCTTTACATGAGGAATATGTTAACCATCATTATCATCAATGTAAACCCGTAGAAATGTTTTGAATGATAAATAATTTAAATAAATTTAAAATCTCACAAATTTCCTTTTGTTGCACAATTTTTATATATTTCCCTATAATTACAATAATGAAGAGCACAATTAAGACATAGCAAAGGTTCTATACTACTATCTCAAACCCATTAAAACTATAGTTTAATGCACGCGCCATTTTGACGTACTTTATATTATTTTAGAAAAAAAATCTAGTTCATTTTAAAATTAGATTCATTGAACGAAATAAATATGTATTAAAGTCTATTTTTTTCAAAAGTTTTGAAATTCTCCGGGTGGTACAATTATTTCTACGAAAATTAATCCATTAAATTCTGTCGCCCTAAAATTTTTAAATTCGTTTGGGTGGCTGGTGACTCTTAGAATATTTTAGCAGCAATGATGACTATCCCTTAAAACAATACCTTGATTAGAATCCCTTACACAGAATCTAGCAAAAGGTACCAAACGCCTTAAACAATCCTAATGTGTTTAGGAATTTTTTTTTAAATAATTTGAAGGCATTATTTGAAAGATTGATTGATTTTTTTTTTTTTTTTATCTAGCAAACATTTTTACTCATTTCTTTCTTTGATACTTATATTTATGATAGTGAAATTGATATAGTTCAATCATCTGTTCAATCTTACAAGATAGATCAGATGATAAGGTAGATCAGGCGTTAAGTTTATATAAAATTGCAATATAATTAACATTCGGGTTATTAATTTTATAAAAATAACACCTTTCCTTGATCCTTCTCTTTAAAAATGGGAAAGCTGTTGTTTCTTTTTCTAAAACCTTGATGAATCTTCATATTACAAGCACAGTAGGATCAATTAATTACTGATTTAGCCAGTTTGTTTGCTGCTCCATTACAAACAATATAAGTATGAGTTTTAATCAATGTGATTTTTATACAAGGATAAAAACTAACATCTTGAATCAGTTTATTTTCTACTACTTTATTATGTGATCCAATTGTAGATTTTGTGAGAGCTGTAAAGACAGATTCATTATCAGAAAATATAATATGGAAAATTAAAAACCATTAATTTATCTACAGCCTAACATATAACGGTAACTTTTGCTGTAAAAATAGAATTAATATTGTCTATTCTAAATTTAACAGTCTAACCAGGTTACAATAGAAGTGATATAAGAGAATAAATCAGCTTTACGCCAAGCAAAAATTACAATAATAAATATGAATAAGAAATTTTTGTTGCTCTTATCTCATGAAATATGCCGATAAGCAACAGTAGAAAATACAAACCGTTGGATGTGAAAGTTAGTATTTGTGTGAAGATGAGCGAAATGAATGTAGATTATTGAAATAATGTATTAAAATATTATTGAACACTATAAACTTTCTAAAAGTGTGTCTCATATTTTCATTTTTTATTTTTTTTTTATTTATTTTTATTTTTTACTTATAATATTTAATTGTAGGATTGAGTAAAAGGTTGTTATTTTTTTTCTTTAAACAGAATTTTTCGTTCATGCATTAAATGGATTTGAATTCGTAGAGATAAGTATATAAATGTCCGTATCCTAGTATTAAAATCATTTTCTGCTAAAATCATAGGTTGTAGACGAACATGGGTAATACTGCTAAAAGATCAACTGCAAACCTGATAAAGTTACAATTTGATCTTTATCAAAGTCGATAATTGCTGGCATAGGAATTTCTTTTCTCACAAAAAGCATACACCAAAAAAAAAAAAAAAAAAAAAAATTCTAAATAAAATTTACGAGCAATGTCTTTAAGAAACCGTTTATAAAATGATGACTTCTTACGTGCATATAGTACCATCGTAGTAGAAAAAAAAACATTGATTGTTAATTTAATTCAAAATAATGCTTTCACAAAACAACAAAAATTACTTCGATTATAGGAATTAGAAGAAAGAAAACATGAAATTATTGAAATGAAATTTATGTTACATTTTTGTACCAGACTTTTTCAATAAATATAAGTTAATTATTTATATTAGTTAATTGTAAGAAAAAATAAAAATTTCAGTACTAATATCTTAAGAATATCAAAAATGGGTAAAATAGTATATAAAATGGAATTAAGAATTTAGTTAGTCAAATAAATAAAATAGTATTTATAAACAGGAATTCGTGTACTGTTTTCAAAAATCTGTTTTAAAAAGTTTGCATTAAAAAATATTTAGAATTATTTGTCATAAGTAAATACATAATTTTTTATATTATAGTTAATTTTTGTGTCAGGATTCAATTGAGAACGATTGTAAGGTGAGTGAAACTATACAAATCTCAGTCTTCATCTAAATTAAAAGCTGGTTCATTTCGGAATTTTGACTGTATCGTTTGTAATTAATTTAAAATTTAATCAATGCTGATATGAACCTGCTATAAAATTCTTTATTCTATGGTGTTATTATTCACTTAAGAAAATACTTAGGAACTCTTTTCACTTCAAGAAAGAAATGTTGGATTGGTTCTTTTCCTCCTTTTAAAATTATCAACTTTGTGTTACCACTGCAAATAAAGAAAAATATAAACATGTAAACAGCGGAGTCAGCACCTAAGCATTGTAACTTACGAAAAATAAAGATATTTAGTATATTTTTCTATTTTTGAAAAGTTATTGTGTCTGTCCTCTGTAGTAAGCGCAGGCGCAAGGTTATTCGGTGCCCGACTCAAAATAGCTGTAGTCGCCCTTCCTCCCCCCTTTTATAAAATTTTTGTATAGAAGGAAGTTTTGAAGAAAGCATTTGTTAAAAAATTTTTTTAATAATTTATTTTTCTGTATTTCATACTTATTTTTTTATTATTTCATTTGCATCGTTCTCTTGACCCATTTCAATTTCAATGAAAATCAAAGCTAGATTTTTCCTGCAATATAAACCGTAAATATATCTTAATCTTGAATTGGAGGATGAAATTTCGCTACTAACAACATTAACAGGAATGCTAAGTAATACAATATGATCAAGTTCGGGAAATACAAATTGTTTGACTTAAGTGTCATTAACTTTGATTGAGATAAATGCAAAATGATGAAACGCAGCGAAACGGATACTTTCAATTCCCTTTAAATAAATTAAAATAATCAGAATATATTAGCATGAAATTTTCTTTCTTTCTTTCTTTCTTTTTTTTTTTTTTACATATTTGACGACTATTTGTTTGATTTGAGGTTAAATTTTTGCGCCAAATTCCCACAGCTGCCTTTCTGCCAACCAAAATCGTTAAATAAATGTATACTGGCTCTGGAAGTCTTACGTGACGATTCGAATGATAATATCTGTAATTGAGCTAAAAATTTCCTCTCTGTAGTATGACGCACAGCTGAAAAGTGACATTAGACCCTCTATGGAAATTATGGCATGCATTAGTTCTTCCAGCACGAATTTTGATTGAATCAAATAACGAAACCGCAACTTCTCAGACGGGAGTAAACCCTTTCTGTTACAGGTTATCATCGCGACCTCGATTTATTTGATGGGAAATTAAAAAAATCAAATTATCCGATATTTAATATTTCCACTCCCATATATACGCGTATGCAAGAGTTTTTCAAATAAATAAAACATTTAATATTATTTTTAAACTTAAAGGTTATAACTCTTGATCTTTTCACTAATTCTCTGTTAAGTTTAAAAGCAGGGAAATCATGTTCACTCCAACAGTAGTCAAGAGGATCATCTACATAATATGGTAATCCTTTAGAGAGAGATGGTTGATTCTACAAAACGATACGTCTCTTTTCTTTTGATTGTGTATAATGAAGTAAAATGAGAGGATTCGCGTTTTTTCTTATTAAATAAGTAATGAAGGATTTATTAAAACAGCCTCAAAAGCACGTTTTCAGATTAATAAAATAATTTAAATCCATTACAGTTTGTGTTCACTGAATTATTATTTAATAAACTTTCGGGGAGGAAACTGGACATATTACAACAAAAAATATTTCAATAAAAATAAAAGCATTGTTCATTTTATGCCATGCACGGCAGAGCAAATATTTAAGCTCAAAATTTGTTTTTGTTCATACAGTACAATTGGTAATATCATGTTCTAAAACAAGATAATGACAATTAAGGAACAACGGATAAAAAGTCTATTTTCTACAAAATGAATCTTTTGAGGGGAAATAGTAACGAATTTCGATGATCGTTCAAAATATTAAATTAGAAAATACTTCATTGATTTAATGAAAAACCATTGCACCTTTCAACATCTAGGCTGGAAAGTAAAGATATATTTAACTATACCATGGATCATGCAGATTGTACCTAAGCACATTAAACTATTGTAAAATATAGTATCCCTCAATAAATACGATACAAAATTTGGAGTAAGCACCTACTGAAATATCAACCTAGACATTTTCCCATAATTTGGGGAGAGAAAGGATTGGAAAAGGAAACTTGCTTGTATTAGCGACTTCGATTTTAGTATAGATCTAAAAAAATCATTGCAATTGATATATATAATAATTTATCTCCTACAACGAGGTTCAAAAAAGCATGATGTAAAAATTACAGTCGAAATATCTATCGTTTCTAACTGTAATTTTATAAAGCGGGTTCCGAAACTCTGTCATAGTGCTGGAGTATGTTGGAATCAAGTGCATCCATCTCACTTCTGATTTCATGCCGTCCATTTAATTAAGGGCACCCTATGGATTCTGTCCATGATGTAACCCTGAGAAATAGTTCGCAAGAATTTAAGTTTGGGCTGCATGGGGACAACTCTATCCCGTGAATTTTTCTGCATCCAAACATACAGAAATTTCGTTCAAGATATGTTAAGAAGTCAGCTGATGGCGATTCATACTGCATGGACCATTACAGGTGTATCATGCTAATTGTCCACCTCATGGCTAAAGTCACTTATGCTACTCTCGATATTTCACTCGTGTTTCATGAATATAGGATCAATTATTGCAGGATAACCACACACTTCACTAGGTATTTCTTTTCTTTTTAAACTCAGAACAAGACTGACGAACGGTGACATTACTTCGGTTATTCAAATTAAACCTTCTTAAGATACATAATCTTTCTTTCCAAGGTCAGTAATTCCATATTTGCTAATTACTTATTTCCAGCGGTCCCGTGAAATGTCAATATATGTTATATCAGAAAAGAAGAATTATATATTCATACATTTAAAATGGGGCGCATAAATGCTTATCATGGTTTCTATCCACACTGTATACACTGAAAAATATTAATTTTAATCTTTTTCCTTTTTAGCTTTTATAATCGATACCAATTTTCTTAACGGTAAAAAACTTGCTTGATTGTTAAAGCAAGTTATGGCAAAAAAAATAAATTAATCTTGTTTCCTTTAAGGTCTAATACAACTGGACTTATGGTTTATAGGCCATTCCAAACAACTACAGATATCCAACCTCCGAATTATGAATCTGATTCTGACCCTTAAATAAAAGACTAGGTGTTTAAATATTCAGTTACCAGACAACTTTTGCGTCAAAGGAATATTTGAATTACATTATTTAGAACATTTAAATCACTGGTTTAATAAAACTGCAAGACACAATATTCTTTTATATAATACACTATCAAGATAATACTACAAAAAAAGTCTTAAAAAATATTCAGTGCACTACAGTACACAAGTATTATGAAATTAATATTTTTCCTTTAAAAATATCAAATCTGCTTCTTATGATGCACAGCATATCTGAGAAAATGGTTATATTAGAGCATGTTTACAAACTAACCCTGTTTGAATAATCATTTACCTTCAATGACATTTTATTTAAAACAGTTATAAATTTATTTACTGGGATTAGTAATCACTATTTTTCAAATGAAAGGAAAAAGAATTTACATAA
>JAPDSC010121993.1:106433-117447 GCA_026290005.1 Latrodectus geometricus | reverse complement strand
GTGTGTGTGTGTGTGTGTGTGTGTGTGTGTGTGTGTGTGTGTGTGTGATAGTTTAGGAAATTGTTATATATGCTGTTTCGTATGTTCTTTTAAAATTATTGTTAATTTATTTTCTCTATAAAACAGAAATGGAATTGAAGAGATTTTGATTGAATAAAACAAAAAGCTTCCTTAAACCTTGTGTTTGAGAAATATTTAAATCATGTTCAAATCAATTCAATATTTTTTTTCTATTCAATAGTTCGTAGACTAAATTTCCTAATCTGGCGTGGATATTTATTGGAGTCCATTAAACTCTAGTAAACACAGTAATTCTCAATCTATTTTTCTTTGACACTTAATCTTGAAGCGTTGAACACAACAACATTATATACAGTTTTAAAAAATTTGCCTTAATCGATTATCTCAATTGTTTTAGTAATTATTATATATTTTTTACTTTTAAACAATACGAAATAATGAAAACAATGAAAAGCAAGAGAATAATTAAGAGTTCAGTTACGGTTACGAATTATTTCAATGACAGTCAAGTCTTTCAGATACTATGTATCGAATAAACTGAAAGTATATTAACTGTTAGAATTATTTGCAATATTTCAACTGTTTGTAATAGAAAAAATCAAATAAACGTTTCTATTTTTATGTCAATTTTTTTAATTTTTCTTTCTGTGAATCCTATTTTATAGTTATTTGTTTTAAATGTTAGCATGGATAAAAATGGGGAAAAGTAATTCAATTTTTTTACCTGTAGAATGCTGCAGAGATCGATATTTCTTAAAGTATTGTTCAAGTAATTTTCAGATTTACGCTCGTTAGAAAGGTGACGTTTCGAACAAACAATATTATTTTGCTCTTGTTTGCTTGGTCTATTCATTTATGAATTAAAAAGTGTTAAAAGTGGGAGTCAACAAAAGAAAATTTGGCACATTTTACTGGGTTTTTTTTTTTTTTTTTTTTTTTTTTTTTTTTTTTTTTTTTTTTTTTTATAAAGAGGTAAAAATACAAACTAGGGAATTGAAATTCTAAATGGTTTTAGGGTCTACATACTGTAACAGCCAGTTACGTGCAACTTCGGTATCGCTGATTCCGTTCGGGTATTTTTGATGTTAAAGATGCACCTCATACGGGTTCATCGTTGTCAACATTGCCGAAAAAGTATCAAAAATTGTCAAAGAACTGACTGCTTGCTAGTATTGCCCAGAAAATAAAGATCGACCTTAAAACAATTTAAAACCTTTTATTTGGATAGAATCTGAAACAAGTTACATAAAATTCACGAAAAGTATATTTCTTTTCCCCCAATCTAATATTAAATTTATCTAAATTAATTTTATTTGTGAAAAATATTATCAACAATTTTCACGGTGTCTTCTTTTGTAATTTAAACTTGTGTGAAGAATGTCTACTTTTTAGTTTTGTATTTTTAATGTCTTCAACAATATATACATACATAAATACATATATGGCCTTTTTACGATATAATTTTGCTTCCTCTCATAGGAGAAACTTATTTTTCATTAATCTCAATTCTCTTCAAGGTTAATAGAACGCTTAGATTCACGTTGTCTGAAGAGCCATTAATAATTCACTTGTTCGTAAATATCTCATTTTTTAATATCGAAAGGCATAAAACTTTCATCGTAATCAATGGAATCGATTCATCGTCTTTCTTTTACGACCCACATTAGGATCTCAGGACCTAATAAACCCCGGACGTAAAAACGAGAACAAAACGTCGCACAAATTACCACTGTGCGTCGGAGGTTAGTTGAATATCAAATTTAAAACCCCCTTCCGTATCCCACCACTCAGTAACTGTAACTGTAATGCTCCATCAATACAAAGTCGTAAAAATGCAATTAAATATTTTTTTGCATGCGGTAAAACCTCTTTTATTGTATTTGAGTGAAAGAAGAATCTTAATATATATAATATTACACAAACGCGAATCGCACAAGTTCGCTTGAGTATTCCCCGAACGGGAAGGAGCAAAAAAGTTGGGCGATTTCATTACTTTAGCTTATGCATCTTTGTAAATCTCCCGACACTGAAAACGTTTAGTAATATATGTACAGAAGCTCCCTGCTTCTGAAAGCAGTTTAATGCTTTCTCTCGTTCGATTTTCTAAAAGATTGAATCATTTTTTTTCCCAAGATCCTAATGAGAGTTCTGTTGCCCATAAGGGTTGCTGCTCGATTCATCAATGTCGTGTTTTCCAAAGAATTTGGCGACTGTAACAGTATCAAATGATTAAGTATTCAAAATACTTTAATTGTTTTTATAGTTCTAAATGAGATTAAGTACTTACAGATCTGAGATTAAACACATACTTGTGGTTTTCATCTTGTTTTATGATTATATAATATAATAACGTGAAAAAGTACTCCCTTAAATGCATTTAAGGTGCTGGTGCACATATTAGTTTGGGGGAAAAGAAATCCATTATTTTTACGTGAACTTTATGTAACTTCTTTTGAATTCACTTTGTAAAAAGATTTAAAACAGCTTTGATGTAGATTTTTAGGTCTTGCGCGTTACGACTGCTGACATGTGGTCAACTTCGATCATTTTTGATATTTTATAGACATTTTCGACGATGCTGTATCCACATGCGAGGTGCATCTCTAACATCAAAAATACCCGAACGGAATCGACGAAACAAAAATTCTACGTAACTGGTTGTTACAGTCTTATATAGGACGATAAACACCTTTCATAATTTTAGCCACCTGGCTATCTTTTTCGCCGTTACAAGAGAAAAACGAAAATGTATCGAATTTTCTGTTTGGTGTCTTCCATTTTTAAAACCTTGTACTCGTAACTGAATGAATCAAACAAAAAACCGCAAGAGGATATTTTAGTGTCAAATGCCAGCTTTCCAACGATCATAAATCTGAAATTGTTTGATAGATACCTCACGAGATAGCGATCACTACAGACGTCTACCGAAAAAAATAATGGATAACTTTTTCCCCAAAACTAATATTTTATTGGAAACAGATATTAATATATTCTCTATAAGTAAACAGTTATAAAGTTTTATATATTTATTTAATTGAATCTCTCTTTCCTTCCCATAATTCATTTCCTGAAAACAATATATTTTCTATAACAACGCATGGACGAAAACGTGACATTTATATTTTTACTATTTAAAACATTGAATATAATATTAATTGATAGACAAATGTGTTTCGTTTCTTGCAGTAATTCATATGTAGAGATAATTACATTCAAAATGAAAAAAAATACTATTAAGAATTTTTTAAAAAGAAATACGAAATAAAATAAACAAAAGAAAATTTATACATGTTGTTTCTAACGTCTTTATACACAAGGAAAATTGCTGAAAATGTAAATATTTTTTTTCTCTTGCCAAAACATGTCTCATTTTGTGATTGTCTGAATTCTAAGCATATCATATGTTGAAAACCCACGCACGATATCATGAAATATTCAGATATGACGCTGCAAATTGACTTCATAAGCACAATAATCCGTGTGCTGCCGTTTTTATGACGGAACAAAGAGCGTTCTTTGCGCGAACGAATGTAAAAGCACGTCCCAATGTTCTCTTTCCGTTTCCGGTAGCATGTGACAAGATTTTAAATTGAGTTTGAAAAGAGGCAAACTGTATTGCTAATATTTACGTTGACAAGTGTTTGTTATAAGGAAAACAAATTTTGTTTTCCTTTATAACAACCGATTACAAAGGAAAAACAAACATTTGTGCTGTAATCCAGAATATATCATTCCCTCACATTTTTGATTCAGCAGAGAGAAATATATAAATTTGCATTTGCGAGTGAAATAAAAAAAAAAACCTTAACATCGTTTCTTGCGTAAGAAATTCTATATTTGTCATATTAGAATTAATAATTAGTTTTCTAACAACGTAAATTTTGAAAACTGAAACATAGTTTTTAATTGTTATTTACAAATATTATGTAATTGAAAAATAATAAAAAAAATCCACACTGAACTAAATAAATATTTTACAAAACTGAAATTTCTAATTTGCTTGAAATTTAATTTCAGAAAGTAAACTAATTAACTTTTTAACTAATTAAAATTTAGAATATTATAGCCACAGTTATGAAAATGGATGTGTTTTTATTCAACGGTATTATTAATAAGTGTCAATTTTTATAATTATATACAATTAATGACACAATTTTAAATTTTAATTAAATTTCATTAAAATCATTCGCATTTGAACTTTAATGAAATGATTTTTGCATGGATTGTATTTGGTCACAAAGTTATTAATTAACATAACAAACCTACAATACATAATTCATTAACATCATAACATTCCTTCAATACGTAATTCATTAACATAACATTCCTTCAATTTATCATTCATGAACATGATAACATTCATGTGGTCTATATGTCAAAATCCTTGGTCGAATGAATGTTATGAATTTTTAAATTATAAATAATATGGTTAACGAGATACTATATTGAAATAGTTTTCTTAATGCACGTTCTTCATAGACATTATTATGCTATTAATGATTAAATTGCGGAGATAAATTACTTAGTTACAATTAAAACCAAATATTTAAAAATTATGTTGAATATAAATTTTTCTTATATATGATAAAACTGATTTTTTTCTGTTATCTACAAATTTTTTGTTAAATAATTTCACTTTTTTGGGAAATTAATGCATATATATTATATCAACATTTAATAACTAATTAATACTCATCTACTAAATAATTTAACGAGCTAGACGGCTCTCGTTTCATATTTTAATCCTTGAAATTTCATGGTTGATGGCAACGGTAATAAAATCTGCATTTTAATTTATACATTTCCCGATTTCAAATGTTCTGTAATCACAATTAAACGAATGACTCGCCTTTTTGTTCTTTATTAAGTACTCAACGAATAATTTTCCTTTTGCTAAATTCAGTTATTGCACCTCAAATTGTAACACACTTTTTTGACAAATTCTTTTCAGAAAACAATTGTAAGCATTTCATGATATGGTACGAATTGTAAAAGTGTCAGTTTCTTACTTTAAGTTGATATTGATCCGGATAATATCTTAGTTTGAATATGGGTTATTGTATCTGACAGTCCATGTTTAATTATTTGAGTACTAACGAAACTAAAAGGTATGAAAGTTAGTTACACAAGTTAATTATCAAATAAAAAAAATTTAAAAGCCTAAGCTCATATCTGAAACATACTTCATATTTAATTAAATCCATTATCTGTCCTAAGACAATGCCAATAACACTTGAATAAAAACATAGTAATTTTTTAATAAGTTTGAAATAACTTGAGAAATCTGATATATTAGTTTGAAGAAAAAGAAATCCATTATTTTTACGTGAGTTTTTTGTAACTTCTTTCAGATTCGCTTTGTAAAAAAACCTTTTTACAACATATTCATGTAGAAAACAGTTTTCATGTAGATTTTTAGGTCTTGTGCGAAGCTACGACTGCTGACATACTGTCAAGTTTGATAATGTTTGATATTTTATAGACATTCTCGACGATGTTGTATCCATGCGAGGTGCATCTTTAGCATCCAAATACCCAAACGGAATCGACGAAACCAAAATTGTGCGTAACTGACTGTTACAGTCATATATAGGACGATAAACACCTTTCACAATTTTAGCCACCTGGTCAGCATTTTCGCCATTATAAAAGAAAAACTAAAATGTATCGAATTTTCTGTTTGTTGTCTTCTATTTTTAAAACCTTGTACTCATAACTGAATGAATCAAACAAAAAACCGCAAGAGAATATTTTAGTGTCAAATGTCACCTTTTCAACGAGCATAAATCTGAAATTGTTTGATAGATACCTCACGAGATAGCGATCACTGCAAACGTCTACCGAAAAAATAATGGATTACTTTTTCCACAAACTAATATTAACCGAAATGACTTCAATACCTACTTTAGATTTAATATCGTCTTTGGAGAAAATTATCTTAAAGTATTTATTTCAATTTGATAAAATATCTAGAGGATTTGAAATTAGCTGACTATTATGTTTTAAATAAGTATAACGGCATCCATTTAACGAAAATTACAAGCGCAAATTGTAGGTATTTTATCATATTTAAAAATTGTAGGTATTTTTCATATTTCGATTATCGATAAATTGATTATATGTGAATTTACTACGTAATATTGTAATTTATTCCAAATCACTCAGAATTTCATTATTACTATAATTCTTACTGAATTACAATAAATTATAACTATTAAACTATATAAATAACGACTTTTAAAAATGACTTGTATAGATAACGACTTTTATAAATAATTGTTACAAATAACGATTATATTACTGAATATAACATCTATTGCAGAAATTGTCTTTTATTTTTTTTTTCGTCAATTATTTCATTTTATTTTGATATAATTTAATAATGTACACAAGTATATAGAAACAAACATAAAAGATATATTATTTATGCTCAAATTATAAATGTATATTCATATCTCGTTATTTATATTTATGTATAAAAACAATAAACTTTATTTAATTTATCTTTTTATCTTTTTAATTTTTAACAATCTTTTAAATTTTTTTAATTAAATTTTGAGATACATTTTTATTATTTAGAAAATGAAAGAAAAAACGTTTGATTTATGAATTGGTGTTTTATAAAAATGACTTTATTTACCACTTATAAGAATTTAATTATCTAGTAAAAATGATAAATTTCTACATTTTATGGTAGACACTTCAAATAATCACAAAAAATCCATTAAAATCTTTTTTAAAAACATACTCTTCAAATGCTCCTATAAACGCAAATGTTAATTAGAATAAAATGAAGTTAAAACTTTATTATTTTGCGTGATAAGCATTTAAAAAAAAATGAAGTTAGAGAATTTTCATTTGAAAAAAAAAAAAAAAATGTTCTAATCTTTGACGAAATAAACATGTCCACCGAAATCCTATAACTCTTCTCCGATTATGTTCCATTCGAACTTATTCACGTTGACTTATTTCTTCTTTAACGGAATTCCATTAGTGCATTCTTGCGGGAGATATTCAATAGAATTGTGATTGTGACAGGCGTTCAATGATTACATTATGTTTCAGTCATTGCGTATTACTGAGATTTCAAAGAGGTTTTTTTTCCCAACCGGGGATTGTGGTGATGTCGGTTCTTCATCCGCTTTCCTGCCTGGAATATGCTACGAAAAAAAAAATTCATAAATACAAGATATATTTACAATGTCCTATTAGTCTGTTTATGGTTACGAAATATGTTACACAATAACCGATCAAGGTTGTCTAAAAATGCTTATATATATATATATATATATATATATATATATATATATATATATATATATTATATATTTGGGGGGAAAGTAATCCATTATTTTTTTTGATGGGAAGCTGCAATAATCGATATTTCAAAGAGTATCACTAGAGTAATTTCAGATTTGTGTTCGATTTAGATGGATTTTTATGTGTATATTATATATGCTGGAAAGGTAACATTTCGCAATAAGGAAATTCTATTACTCTTTTTTATTTTTATTTTATTCTTCATATATGAATTAGAGTGTTAAAAATGGAATTTTAACATAGAGAAAATTCGGCACATTTTACAAATTTTCTTTCATACAAGTGAAAATACAAGCTACTCGACTGAAATTGTGAATGGTGTTTATGGTCCCGATATTGTAACAGCCAGTTAGTGCACTTTTGGTACCGTTGATTCAGTTCAAGTATTTTTGAGGTTAAAGATGCACCTCGAACGGGTGTATCATTGTTGATAAAATATCAAAAATATGGAATCTCACTGCTTGTTAGCAATCGTTCGTAACCTATAGATTGACCTCAAAACACTTTTAAACCTTTTATGCTAAGCGAATTCAAAACAAATTATATAAAGTTCATGTATATATATATTGATGGTAATCTTTTTACACTGTATTGTGGACTGCTAAAACACCCTAAAGCTGTTGCAATTCATTTTAAATTAATTGCTTTATGCTGTTCTTTTCATCGATAGTAGGAAGTATTCGCGTCTCGCTGGAAGAAAACTCCCAAGTATTCACCCTGACAAACATTTTTGCAAGAAGTGAAACATCCATCTCCTGTTATTTAAGAGTAGCTGTGATCTCAGAACCTTTTCCTTTGAAAAGTGATGTGTTATCACTAGGGAATGGCGAATCCTATCACATTTACTTGATTATCACCAAATATTCACCAAACGGGAACCCCAAAAACTCGGCAACTTCACCCTTTTAAAGTGACATAAGCATGGTCAGTATTTTCCACTGTCAGTGATTGGTAGGTGACTTCATTATACCTCAGTGAGTTACTGGAGCTCCTTAAGCTGGGAATATGTCTACCTTCCTCTGTGACGTTCGAATTCTTTCCACAGGTGTGGTGTGACTGTGGAGAGGGGGGGGTACAAGCACAGGTGTGACTTTGTCACATGACCGTGGCTCAAAATTAAGAGGCACTAGGTAATTCCCGAGCCCGTTTATTTTAAGCTACAATCCGGGGTACACCTGCACTGTTATGTATACATTTATGTCCCCAAACGGCACTTAAAAGTTCTATTGACAGGAATATTTTTCATGATTAATTTGATAACTGAGTTGAATGCTAAATAGTTAGTATTCTGTTTTTCAGTTCTACAAATCATGGGTTCGATTCCCCCATGTGAATTTTGACAGTTTAACATAAGCCTGAATCTGTAGGAATTCACCGAAATAGCAGGTATGTGCATCATAGAACCTCAGAGAGAGGGAGAAATAAAGTGACCGGGAATACACAGATTATAGCGGATTCAGAACCACTATAAATATCCAGGGATTAGAAGGTGAACTGCAAACAATTAAACGGATATTATTAAATAGTCATTTGCAGTACTTGAAAAAGATTTTAATATAAATAATCCTGCAATTCCCAAGAGCTTCATGTTTCTTTTTAAGAAACAACTCAAACATTTTCAATAATTATATATCTAGGTATATACAGATCATTAGCTACACTGAGTAATTGATTTATGAATAATTTTTATGTGGGGATGATATATAATATAGACAGCAATACAGTACAATAGTACTGGTAGATACAGATATCTAACAGTATTCTGAATAACTAAATTATCAGTAATTTTCATGCCAGAATAATAGTATGATGCTAATTTTAATATAAATGCTAGAATAAGAATGACGATGAACTATTACTATATAAGAGAAGTAATATGAATTCTAATGTAATAAATAGAGAAATAGTATAGTAATATGAATAAATGTTAATGAGATTTCAGCAGAAATACGAGAATAATATTAAGCTTTGATTCTATTAACAATTTTCCCGAATAAAATTAATGTTGATTCGAGAATAATAGTAATGTGTGTGTGGTAATGTTTCAATAGACATGAGAGGATAAATAAATAATATTAATCTAAGCGTTTTTTAAGTAATTATATCGATTTCCATGGAAAATAATAAATTTTTATGGAAAGATGATAGAAATAATAGTAATTTCAACAATAATACGATAATATATAATTTTATACTATCTAAAAATGATAGACTTAATTTTTGTTGTAATATAATTTTAAAATTAACAATAGTACTATAAATATTTTTAAATAACTCAATAGTAATTTTTCTGAATAATGAATTTGATACGAGCAATTGCAAAAAGATATAAAATATCATTAGTTGGACATAATATTGGTATTTTATTTGTATATTTTTTATTTCAATTGTACTTTTCGTTGGGCATCTATTTTTAATAAAGAAAATTTGTAACTAACTGAAAAAAATTATTTTAACTTTTAAAATAAGTATAAAGGATTTTACATTTTTGTCTTTTTATATTTATTTAATATTTTAATTTATAATGTAACTATATGAAATGTGATGAGATGTTTTTTAATTTATAGAAAAAGAAATAAGTTTAAAATTAAATCTCTTAAATAAAATGTATAAAAATCTTTTAAAATAACAATTACGTGATTAACGGATAATATTTTAATATTTAAAGATAAATTATTTTAAAAAATTTTTTCAGTCTAACCTAACAATAAGCCTTAAATTTACTTCCCTTCAAAATTACCTTGTCATATAATATTTTATTGTTATATTTATCTTCTATTTGGTAATAAAAAATATATGTATTTATTCTAGTGTTACAACAAATATAATATAGTCTAAATTTGTATCTAATTCTAAATTTTTATAAAATTTTGTTTTAAATATTTCTTCTTAGGACAATATTCCGATTTAAGTAATATAATGAAAATTAAGATATGTCTTTGATTTTAGATATATTAAATCCAAGTAGACATTCTAAGTCTTATAAATTTCTATATGGCACACACTTAATTGATAATTATTTAATGAATTAATTTATATCATTCTTATAGTAACACATCTGATTATTCATTTCAGATGATTGCATATAATTGTGTCGTTAATTTACACGTGATTCGTAGATTCATTATTAATAAACCGATCCCAAATATATTTCCTATAATTCAATCATTGAATCAGTGGCTTATTTCTTGGCATCACTGCTTTCTGAACATTTACAAAACCTAACAATAAGCTTTAATTTCTAGTCTAACCTAACAATAAGCTTTAAATTTACTTCTCTTCAAAATTACTTTGTCATCTAATGTTTTATTGTTATATTTGTCTTGTGTTTGGTAATAAAAAAAATATCTGTGTTTATTTTAGTGTTACAATAATAATATAGTTTAAAGCTGTATCTAATTCTGAATTTTTATAAAATTTGTTTTAAATATTTTTTAGAACAATATTCCGATTTCAGAAACTAATATTAGGTTGGGGAAAAAGTAATCCATTTTTTTTTCGGTAGACGTCTGTAGTGATCGATATCTCGTGAGGTATTAATCAAACAATTTCAGATTTATGCTCATTGGAAAGGTGACATTTGACACTAAAATATCCTCTAGTGGTTTTTTGTTTGATTCATTCAGTTACGAGTACAAGGTTTTAAAAATGGAAGACAACAAACAGAAAATTC
>JAPDSC010121993.1:26327-97008 GCA_026290005.1 Latrodectus geometricus | reverse complement strand
TATATATATACACTATATGTGTATATAAAGCGAGAATATTTTCTAAAATTATTTCCCAAAGCTAAAACATTGAAACGTTTTCCACATTAGTATGTAAAATATTAGCTGTAAGTTATTTAACTTTAAAAAGAGATTGTTTCCATTTTTGATTGCTTAAATATTTATATATATATTTTAAATCATTATACAATTTTTTCCCTAGCAAAATAGATTACCTCTAACAAGGAATATAGTTTATATATTATATTGCAATGCTTTTACTGCAAAATATACTTGTATTTTGAAGGACTAAATACTAGTTATTTTCCTATTAATTACCTATTAATATATATTTTCATTAAAAATGCCTTCAGATTTTGACAAAATTTGATTCGTGGTTTATATATTAAACTGCTACAAGTTTACAAACGGGTACCCCTTCATATTTTGGCGATTTTTTTGACGCCAAAACTATAAACTATGATAAAATACCAGGGTTATTTAGAAATTAAATTATATCGCCAAGTTTTTCTCCAAACCAAGGTGCACTTGTTTCTACACAGTTCCCCTTGAATTAAGCATTGCTAATATTTTTTTCTTGTGCTGACCCGTGTTAATATTTAACCAACAATATTTATGTAGATTTTTGGACAAAATCTTAATTAATACTGGAAGTAAATTAAAAAGAATCTCGTATATTTATTTTTGTCAGACATTTATTAGGGAGAAGCGCAAATGTAATGATGTTGCTGTTAAGGAGATTTCCATTTGAGGTCTAAGCTTTATAAACTCAAAATCATTTCTAGTAGATATGCATTATTTTTATCCTCATATCTTTTTCAATATTTTAAACAAACTGGGATCAGAAAGTAAATTCATACGCAATCCCAATTGTACATCGACAAATAATTATTTAAAAAAGTTAACTGATCTAAAGTCAGCGGTAAATATTTTTACTTTTTATTTATGTTTGTTTTGTATCCTTGCTTAAAGTTTTCGATTATTTTTATAAATTCTATAATTCTATTACTTGTTAAAACAGAGTCACTTTAAATTTCTCTTTGTTGTTAATTTCTCTTTTAAATTATCTTTCTATTTTCGATTATTGGTTTATTTCTATTATTCCTCCATTCCTGCTACAGTAAAATTCTTAGTATAATTTGAAACTCACGGTCCCAGTGAAAAACCCCCGAATCAAATAAAAAATGCCCAAAATCAGATAAAAGAAAAAGCAACCATATACATTCCTCCTTTTGACATTTATTAGCTAAATTTCACAAACTGCGTGAAATCTTAATATTTATTTTTGTAATTTAAACATTCAAAGAAAATAAATTTTAAATCACTGAACTTTAAGAAAACTCAGTTTCCTTTTAGCAGGAAAAATTACTATCACATCACAGTCAAATATGTATGGAACGAAACTGATATTATATGTGAAATATTGTAGAGTTAAAACGTGATGATTTTGTAAGGAAAAAAGAATATGCTACCATGTTTGTCATAATCTTCGAGAATTCTTGTGGCGAAGATAGCTTTTTGATAGTGGTATATTAAAATCAACTACAGGAGCTCCAAACTACATGCTATTAGTTCACAAGTGCATGGTTTTGAATGCGAGGGCCAACAAAGTCTAATAGCACCAAATTCTCTAATTGCAAATATTACGGAAAATATCACAAATGCTGTAAATTATGGTATAGAGCAGGGGTGGCCAAACTTTTGGGATTCGGGGTCTACTCCACGCTTAAAAAATCGACGGCGGTCTACCAATGGCAGAGCTAAATTAACGTACATATTTATTTTCGGTAACAAGAAAAAATGGTAAATTATGTAATTTTTCAAAAAAAAAACTTAATATTCACAAAATAAAAATCTACTGACGAAAATAATCAAAGTATTCATATATCAGAAACTGACCATCCTATTCACTTCGTTTAGTTGAAATTTGGCAACAAGTTTATCAGATTGTGGTTGGTTCGAGCTTATTGCAATGCATAAACACGAAATTAAAAGTTCATCTTTTAAATGCGACCAATGTTTGTTTTTTTGTTCATGGTTGAAAAAGCAGATTCGCAAAGATACCTCGATCTAAAGTATGATTTCAAATAGAAAATCAATTTGTAATTATTTGGAAACGTTTCCTCAGAAATGAATTTCCGAAAATCAGTATCGCTAAATAAGCTCTGGATTTAAGAAATATATCGACCGTGATTGATGTGATATCTATTAAATGTCCTATTATTTGAGATACTCCATCAATATTGACATTTTCATTAAATGGAAATATCAAAAAATGAAGTATTTCTTTCAACCTAATTAAGTAATCTGCGAATCTTCTTTCAAATTCTTCAAACTAAACAAGTAAGTATTAAGAGAATTTTTGAAGTCTCGGTTTGGATTATGGATCCACTCTTCCTCCATGTTTTTGAAGTTTCTCAATTCATGTTTTCTTAATTGAGATGCATACCTTTCTATAGTTTTTTTTAATGTTTTAATCGCGCTCATGTCCGCTTTAGGTTTTAAATCGTAAATCTTTAATCATTATTCTTTAAATCGTAAATCTTTGCACAGTTTGTTTTGGGTTTTAAAGCGTAGACTGTAGTAAATTTTTATTTTAAATAATTCATTGATTCTAAGTCATAAGTTATAATTTAAATTGTTAATATCCGAGGTCATTATCAAGATGGTCGCGTGGACTACCTTAAACGTCTTCGCGGTCTACCAGTCGACCGCGGTCGACGTCTTGGCCACCCCTGGTATAGAGGATTATAATGTAAGAAAATATATTATCAAATATTTTCCAATAAAAATCGAAAGTTTATTTCACCGAATATTTGGTGTGATTTCGTATATTAGACATTCAGATTGGCTATTATTTTTACATTACATAATTAAAAGCCAAGTAAATTTTATGTGTTAAAATATTATTAAAAGTTGCATTCAGTTACATTTTTTTTTGTTAGATCTTTACAAAGAATTAATCCAACATTATTTAAATAAAAATGCAAAAAAAATTAAATAAAAATAGCAATTTCCAAATTATTATAAACTGGCAAATTATCAACACGTGACTAGATAAATGCGGCAAAAACGAAACATTTGTCTTCATTTATTCTATAATTAAGAGACATTTTTAATTATTTGACGTGTTTAGAATTGAAGCCATTAATCATTATAATTTCTTTTTTTCATTAAACGTCATTTTCTTATTCATTTTCATGCTTTCATTTTATTTCTCGCTAACCAATTGACTTCATAATTCTTTGTAGATTAAGACTTCATATTAAGACTAAAAAAAAATTTTTTTTTACTCAACTACCATTGAAATGTTGTTTACTGAAGAAATAAAATGAGCACACTAGATTTCTTGTAATCCTTTAACGCCAGTGATGTATTGTTACTTCCTGCTCTACCAATTTAAGCCAATCAGTTGCGTATTTAATTTCGCCTGATACCGCAAACATCCTCCCCCCTGTTTGTTCAGTTCACATTCTTAATTAAAAATTATCTGTTTTGGAATAGTTGAAAGCTTTTTAAAGATTATTTTGGTGAAATAGAAATTTTAACGCCAAAACCCCTACTGAGTGACCTAAAAAAAAAATTTTTTTTTTTTGGTAAAATTAGTTGTTTTGTTATTTTGAATATTTAATTATTTAATATAGATAAAATAGAAACCAGTGATTTATTTTCATATCCCCTTTGACTATTTAAATGTAATGTATTGTATTTTACTGGGATATAATGATTTTAGGTATAAACTTGATATTACGAAATATTTTGAGCACTATAAGTCTTTGAAGACAGGAGAAAAAGAAGGGATGTCTTAAAAAAATAATTATATTTTACTGATGATATTTGTCAATAAGCAAAGAATACTTAATGCGTGCACATTTATACAAAAAATTCAATCTCTGAAATGGAATGTTTATCAAATGGTACAATTTTCTTTGATCGTCACACACCTACCAAAAATGGAATGAATGATATCATCATTGAGGATTACAGCATTCTCTTTTATTTCAGTAAAAGAGCGTTTTCCAACTGCAGAACTGCTTTTTGGAATAACAAGGTAATTAGCAATTTTTTTTCCTGGAATAACCCAAGCTTATTCCATTATATTCATATCTTCAGGAGAACAGCTTTAATATATTTCTTCTATCAAACTTGGTGTATATTTTTTTTTTATCTCCAAACGCGTTAAAGACCGTGTTTGACGCATTAAAGACCGTGTTTTGAAAGATGGTACCATCAAGATTTTCGAAGAAACATTGTATTCCAAAAATGGCTATTTTCTCGTTTTCACCATAGTTTGTGGAAAACGGAGACAAATTTAAGTCTATTATCCACGATTTTATGAGAAAAAAAAAAGATTAGGCATGATTAAGAAAAAGTGATGTAAATTAAGGGGATGTAATTCTTAAAACAATGCCAGAAATCTTCAGCTGTTTGAACCTCAACAATTAATTTTAACTAAAATCACCAGGAATTTTAAGAGATCTGTTCAAAAAAGCACTATAAGTGTCAAAATATCATATCTGGACCATTCCTGATGACGCACTGGTTGGAGTGTTCATCAACAATGGTTCAAATCTTGAGATTTGTTGGAGTAACCATTGATATATACAATACTACAGACCATCACTTCAGCTCAAGAAAATAGTTAGTTTCCTGCTCAAGTATGAGATCATTCCTCGTAGCATTTTCTTTGTAAATGTGAAACCACCTGTTGTTAGCTTCACACAATAGATGCTTGTTTTTTGAGCTGTTAAGGACATTTTAAGAGGATTCTTAGAGCGAACATTTTGTAAAATCGAAAATAAGTGTTAGATCTAAAAATTATTTTTTACCAAGTTTCTCTTTTCACAAATAAAGTACTATAAGCAAACCATTAAGTACACATTATTATAGAAGCAGATACAAAATAAAATTTATACCAATTCTTAAAATTTACATTACGTCAATTAAAATTCTGTCAATTTCGATTTGAATTTTCAATTACTCTATTTTATCTTTAAAAACTACATTTTTATAAACATAATTTCCATCTTTTTTTATGAAAGGAAGCATTTCACTGTTTGTCACAAAATGATCTCTAAATCATTTTTAAAGCATTCATTTATTTGTTTTGAAGCTAGTCACAGCATTATGTCATTTTCTTGTTTAAAATCTTGGAAAGTCATTTTATTCTTCTCATTCATTATGTCCTCAATCATATCATCATCCGACACATTTTATGGAAGAATTGCATCTGAATCCACATTTAGAAAGCTCTTAAAGAAGATTTCGGCCAACAGTGGGTTTCTTTTAAGGAAGCTCATAAGAGTAACTCATCTTCACTCAATTAGGAAGGTAGATGGTTTCTTTAATCAAGTCTGTTTGCCAAAACAATTCTAATATTGTTTTATCTGAACTAGCATTCCAAACGTCGATTGACAAGTGCATTGCGCGCAGAATGTCATGCTGATAAACAGATTTCAAGCCAAGATCAGTCTGTGAAAGTGGCGAAGCTTGTCCTTTTTGGACCTTGCGCCTCAAAACCCAACCAACCAACCAACCAGTCTGTGAAAGTGAGGCAATTAACTGGAACTAGAAATTTTAGCTTCAATATCTGCCATGGCTGGAGACACAGAAACGAGATTTAGAATTCCTGTCGGAGAGAGAAAAAGGGTTGTTTGGTTGGTTAGTTTTTGATTATCAGGGACAGTGGAAGTCCCTCTCCAACTCGATGTAAAATATTAGCTTTTAAAAATGTGGTTAATTGTCTAAATTAATGTCTGTGTGTTAATGTGTAAAAAAATATGTCTTCCAAAACGAATGTGTTTTGTGTTATTCAACTGTCCTGGAGACGATATGATTCTGAGAATATATCACAAACTCTTTGCAACAATGGGTCAGGATACTTGCACTAGAAGATGTTGATTATATTCTGATAGTAGTTATATAAGTTTGGGTTAATTCCACATAAGTTACTTTAAAAAAATTCAAGATTTTAATTGCAACACGGTAATCATCTTCAGTTCGAAAAAAATGTGATTCTTCAATAAAAACGTAGATTTATGTTTCTTAAAATGAAAAAGAGATTCCTTAAAATGTGTATTTCTAAATAGGAAAAAATATCATTAGGAGCATGGGTCCATGTTAGGACTCAGACAGTAATTCGTAAAATATATCATGAGTGTACATAAGTTAGAAGTTTCTAAAAGTAAGCATTTACTGTACACTGAAGAACTCTCCTTAATGAACACGTATTTCACTTTTAAGAGCATGTGTTTCCATGTTGTTGAGTTATTACGATCATTCTATTGCGCATAGTGACTAAAAAATATGGTACTTATCTGTAAAAATAAGTTTTCTTTTACAGTGTGCCTTGATTTAAATAAATTTTACTCGTTATAAGAGAGCATTATTTTTTTTTATTTCTTATGGCGGGCACCTTTGAGCAAGTAAGTACTTTAACCCATTAGCCACAACAAGGCCGGAAACTGCTACTCATTTTATCGTTACCCGGTGGACACCTGTGAACAAAGTCACGGAGGTACGAATAGCATCCCCCACGCCCCACCACCACAAACCCGTTTATAGGGTGGGCCACATTCATCCGTTATCAGAGGAAACTACATGAAACAGAGAAAGAGAAAGTACATCCATGCCCAAGCCGGGATTCAAACCCAGGTCCTCCCCATCTGTAGCCAGTTACGCTAACCTCTAGATAGGTTGGGCGGCTAACAGAACATTATAATTTTTTCTATTTCTAAAATTTCGGGGCACTCTTTAAGAATTAGGTGGCACACAAAATGTCGCGGTACAATTGTTGAGAATCATCGATATATGTGTATATATATATAATATATATATATATATATATATTATATATGTGTGTGTGTGTGTTTATGTATGTATATATGAATATGTATGAACATGTGTCTATTCAGATTATAAACTATAAGTGTTTTAATGTTTTTCAGGAAATAATATTTTTATTATAGTTTTATATATAATATATATTATAAATAATATAAATTTTTATACTTTTTATTTATAAATTTTTATAAAATTATATACTATATATATTATTTTATATTTTTATACTAATTAATGCTTTAAAAACGAGAAGTTTCAGGTTCAGAAGTTTCCAAACAATATCGTAAAATGATGTGCTTAAATTATAAGAGATATTTTATTTTAAAAATATGATGTTATAACCGTCGGGGATGACCATTTTAGGAATTCAAAGTTACAAATTACATCGTTTCCATAATTTCTTGTTATTCACATATAATTGTGTAAAACAATGAACATTAAATAAAATATCACATTATATATATTTCTTCATAATTTCGACGTCTTCTTTTCTAAATAATTTACCTATAAAGTTGAGAGTTAAGTATTATATTTAGTCAAATATAATTTTGTTTTTATCAAAATATTAACTTGTCGATTTTTAAAACGAATGTTTCATACAATCCTTACATTTTTTCTATTTAGTAAAAACTTTTTTCCGCTAAACGACATTTATTTTAAGAATAATAATATATTAAACGACAATATAATATAATTCATTTATCAGTGTTCCATAAATTTCATTTTTCTTTGCGCGCGCGAATGTGAAACAACAATTACTTTATTAATTATTGAATAACAGCTAATTCATTGCTTGTTCTAATCACTATCATTAATTTTATAAAAACTCCCGGAGAATATAGAACATTTCCAATTATAGCATTCTGCGTACTCTGTAAATGTAATAAATATGAAAAGTGTGCATCGTACAGCGCATTAATTTATCTGCACGTCTAGGAAAGAGCAGTTTGTACACCAAACTATGGAAACAAGCTATTACTTATTCACTATTATTTGGCTCTATCTTTAGATTACGTGATGGCAACGGGTGAAGGCACTCCAATTATCTAACTTAGCTTATCTTAGAGTTGGTAATAAAATAACTTGGCCAAATTATCCACAAGGAACGAGTGCTTTCAAGAATATGAGTAGAAATAATCATTCTCAGATGACTGGAGTTTACGTTAAAATAATTTATATAAGAATTATATCCAAATACATTAATGATCTTATAATCTCATTTAATTTTGATGCATGAAATATTTCATAAGCACTTATATAAATTGTTTTTATTGTAATTGTAAAACAGTAATTGTTGCGGGGAGTAGCTCAAGAATTTTAACTTTCCCTAAAAATTGGTTTTTCTCTTAATGATAAAGTATAACATTTTCATGAATACAAATATTAGTTTGGGGGAAAAAGTAATCCATTATTTTTTCGGTAGACGTCTGTAGTGATCGCTATCTCGTGAGGTATCTATCAAACAATTTCAGATTTATGCTCGTTGGAAAGGTGACATTTGACACTAAAATATCCTCTTGCGGTTTTTCGTTTGATTAATTCAGTTATGAGTATAAGGTTTCAAAAATGGAAGACAACAAACAGAAAATTCGATACATTTTCGTTTTTCTCTAGTAACGGTGAAAATGATAGCCGGGTGGCTGAAGTTGTGAAAGGTGTTTATCGTCCTATATAAGACTGTAACAACCAGTTACGTACAATTTTTGTTTCATCGATTCCGTACGGGTATTTTTGATGTTAGAGATGCACCTCGTACGTGGATACAGCATCGTCGAAAATGTCTATAAAATATCAAAAATGATCGAAGTTAACAGCATGTCAGCAGTCGTAATGCGCAAGACCTAAAAATCTACATGAAAGCTGTTTTAAACCTTTTTACAAAGCGAATCCAAAAGAAGTTACATTAAGTTCATGTAAAAGTAATGGATTTCTTTTTCCCCAAACTAATATAAATAGAAACAAAATCACACAAACACAAGAATAAAATCCCAAAGTGGTTTAATACCAAAATATTCGAATAAATTATAAGCAACATATTTAATTTGTAAGAAAAAATCTTTTCTAGAAAAAAGGAGATATAGGGATTGCACACTCTAGTAACAGTAGATCGTTTCAGCTTTAACAAATCCTGCGCAGAGAAAAATATTTACTCCCTCACATACTCTATTTAAATTCAAATTTAAGAAAATTTCCTTTCTTTTATTTTAGCATCTTACAAGAATATTTTATAGGATACAGCTAACACCATTTTGAAGTTTCATTCGTGTAGGTCAACATTCAGATTTCATTTCGAAATATGATTCAAGGTAAAATAGTTTATTGATCTCTGTAAAAGAAGAAGTAATAAAAACTAGATAGATAAAAAAAGAATGTACCAATGACATCGCTCAAAACATTTTTATCAAAAAAAAATATGGACAAGAAAAATTCCCACATTAGCAATATTGAACGCCAGACTACTTGTTGAAATTTTGAATAAAAGTGTTCGGAAAAACTTCGCTTTGCCAAATAAAACTTCTAAAAACAATATTTTAGAATGAAAATTTCATCAGCAGACGATATATAGAATGCAGACGATATCATACTCTTAAAATGTTGTACGACAATTCTATACACTGATTTCACTGATCACAATTGGGATGGATTTTTAAAATTTTTCTTCAGAATCTTGACATGTTTGCAATCCCTTCAATATTCTTTTCAAAATTACCAATTTACTATATTACATTTCAGGGTTCCTTGTGAATGAAATAAAAAAGAGAAAAACAACAAAAATAAAAGAAAAACAATTATCGTGAAGACATAACCAAAATTGGTTTTTAAAGAAACCTCGACGAGCAAAATTCCTACATTGTACTATTGATTCCCATGTTGTACCACAGAAAGTTCAAACAAACCCGCTCCGTAATACTTTACATTGCCAAATAAAACCTCTGGAAACCGCATTTTAGAATCAAAAATAATTCCACCAGCAGATGTGATATCATAAACTAAAACTGTTCTACGACAATAACAAATAATTTTTTATTATTTATGCATCTCATAAATAATTCTGGGTTCAAATGCCACTGAAATTAAAAGAACACATTCAAACTTGAATATGAATTGAAGCAATCTAATTTATGTTACGCCAAATAACTAGTTATATAAGCATGCAGCTTTGATCATTTGATATTTCATAAACAATTACGACGACGATGCTCCTTGCAGATTTGCTTATCATAAAAGGTTTAAAACTGTTTTAAGGTCGGTCTTTAGTTTCTGGGCAGTGCTACTCCTGCTAACAAGTGGTATGGCTGGTTCATTTTTTTGATATTTTATCTTCAAAGACAATGCACCTGTGTGAGGTGCATTTTTAATATCAAAAATACCTGAACTGAAATGTCAAACTTGTCCGTAACTGGCTGTTATACATTATCGAAGCCATCAACACCATTCCCAATTTCAATAAACTCATTTGTGCTTTTACCTCTATCAAAGAAAAATTGTAAAATGCTCGGTATTTTCTCTTTCTTGAATTCCACTTTTAATACCTAACTCGTAAATGTAACCAAACATAAAAATACAAAAGCGCATTTTTTTTAGTGCGAAATTTCATAATTCCAAAGAGTATAAATCTGAAATCACTTGATCGATGAGTTAATGATTATTGTAGCTTTCTACCGAAAAAATAAGGGATAACTTTATCCCCAACGCAATATATATATATATATAAATGCATTAAATACAAAGTATAGAAAATAGAAAGCAAATACTATATTTACCAACAAACATTATAGGCATCAAACAAGCGCAAAAGCAGCTTTTGTGAGAAATGCCGATATAAATAAAATGAAATTTGAAGATCAAGGTAAATCAAACAAGAAACTATACAATTTAATACCAATAGCACAAAATCAAGAAAAACAATATAATACAAATATAAATTGGGGAAAAGGCATAGGGACCACGACTTCATCAGGAGGAAGATAGTCAACTATGCAAATGTTTATATTGATGTTATTGTTTCTGATAACACTTGGCAACGCTAAGCCTGCCCGTCAGAGACTAGGCGAATGAAGTCAGAGAGCGTCTTCCTTTTTTGAACAGAGCACCCTCATACGAAGGTGGAAGTACGACTTTTGGCTCATAGATGGCAGCACCATCTGAATCTTCCAATTGAGAGATTGAAACCTGTGAATACTCAAAGCCTGGCCCCAATCACCGCCAGAGGTATTAATTTGAAATGGGAACATGGAGGACATTGCGACCCGACAAATTTTACGTGCCCCAGTCGCCATTAGTGAACACGACGGATCGTCGGCTAAGCCGGGATTCGAACTCACCACCTTTTGGTAACGAGCACGATCACCCTAACCAACTAGGCCACCGCGACCAAATGTTTATACACACACACATATGTATATGTAACATTTGCATAATATATATATATATATATATATATATATATATATATATAGTGCTTGTATGTATGTGTGAAAGAGAGAGAAATGAGTTTTCTTTTATCATTTTTCTTACATAAGAAAGAGTAATTTTTCATCATTGACATAATCTAGTTTAACTTTTACTTTCTTTTGTAAAGACAATATCACTATCATCCTAAGCAGTGCATTTTGAGTCATAACCTTGTTTCCGTTTCAGTTTCTATTTTTGAGTTGATCCACTGCGATGCTGCAGTTGTTTTAATACACATTTAAGATTCAAAGACATTTAAATGCAATCTTCTAAGCAGAAACATTTTTAAACTGATATTTTCCAGAATCACCATTGGTGAGCACAGTTAGATAATAATAATAATCCAGAGTTTTCCTGAATGAATCACCAAGGAAAAGGATGCAACGAACATAATACTCCTCATTCGAAATAAATTCATTATCGATGAAACAGCACGATGATTTTAGTTGTATCGCCACTGAAGCTGGGCTGTCGTAAAGAATTATCTTATTCTGTTACATCTGTTACAATGACGTCATTGAGAAATAGTGAAGCAATATGTTTAATTTCTCTTTCAATAGTATACAATTTAACCTACAATTTTTTATATGTAATTTATATTAGTTTGGGGAAAAAGTAATCCATTATTTTTTCGGTAGACGTCTGTAGTGATCGCTATCTCGTGAGGTATCTATCAAACAATTTCAGATTTATGCTCGTTGGAAAGGTGACATTTGACACTAAAATATCCTCTTGTGGTTTTTTGTTTGATGAATTCAGTTACGAGTACAAGGTTTTAAAAATAGAAGACAACAAACAGAAAATTCGATACATTTTCGTTTTTCTTTTATAATGGCGAAAATGCTAACCAGGTGGCTAAAATTGTGAAATGTGTTTATCGTCCTATATATGACTGTAACAACCAGTTATGCACAATTTTGGTTTCGTCGATACCGTTTGTGTATTAGGATGCTAAAGATGCACCTCGCATGGATACAACATCGTCGAGAATGTCTATAAAATATCAAAAATTATCAAACTTGACAGCATGTCAGCAGTCGTAACGCACAAGACCTAAAAATCTACATGAAAGCTGTTTTCAACCTCTTTACAAAGCGAATCCAAAAGAAGTTACATAAAGTTTATGTAAAAATAATGGATTTCTTTTCCCCCAAACTAATATAATTAATTAAACAACTATCAATATAATTTTATGATCCATCACAATTTTTCTAATAATTAAATTCATGATATTAGAGTTTATTAAGTGTTGCAATAAGACACATTCATTGGAGTGGAAAATTCCACATTACCTTATGTATAAAAACAAGAGATATTTGTTTCAGCATACACATCTTTCAAATGTGAGTGCTTGAAAGTTTTCCAATTTCTCTACAGGGATTTATGAATAAGACCCACTGTTTATCTAAAGTCTTATCGAGAGGTGAAATTTGTAATAGATGCTTAAAGAAACTTGAAACAATCCGGCTATTAGACAGTAATCTATATTATACTAAAATGATTTTTATGGTTGATTCCATTAAATAATTATAATATATGTAACTTTTTGAAAAGAACGGAAACCGAATTTGAAATAAGAAAAAATATTAACTTTACTTTTTGTAAAGTTTATGCCATGTGTTAAGCTTTGGCAAGTTTTAAACAAAATGTTTCTGATATAGATTGTTTGTCTGTATACTTCCAGGTTCAATTAACTATCTAGGAATAGGCAATAGAGAAATAAGCATAATTTGCAGCAAGGTTCGGAATGTATACATCGATGTACGAGTATTCGTGCATTTAGACACTCATATATACAAAGCAAGATATACCTTTCTTATAACAAAATAAATATGCTTCTCTAAACTACGATATGCTGTACATTTTTTTATTCAATACAGTATTTACAAAAAGTAGATTCTCTTGCGAACCAAATGGACTTGTTTCTTACATAAATCGATTTATTTCTTTGAATCTGGAATTTGGTTCATCGTTTCTAGAGCATAAAAATCCAATAAATGCTTCAGCAGTCAATGGACTGAATAGAAAGCCTTCCTGTTGCTGAATAAAAACATCTTTTCCACCCCAAAGGACTCTCTGACAGAATATTGTGTTTCAGTATTATTTCTCCCTGAAAAGAGCTCAGAGGAAAGCGCTTATATTCCTCGCTTTCGTTACATATAGAATTCATATTTTTAAAATAAAAATATACATCACAAAACCTACCTTATTAACAAATTTTGTTTAGACCAACGAAAAAAATTAAAGTGATAGGATTTTTAAATTTATGAATGACAAAAAAATATTCCTTTTACAATAAATATGAAACTATAAGCATTTTTCACCTTTTTAAATAATCGACAAAATATTTATTTAAGTTGAAAATTTTTTTTAATTTAATATTTTTGAATAATAGTGAACTAATGCTGTTCTTGAATAATTAATTTACATTTTGAAATAAAAATTTAAAACGAGAAAATTTAATGAACCTAGATTTTAGTTTAAAAAAATATGAATCTTATTCGCAAACGATTATAAATTAAATATTTTTGAAATTTATTGGGCAACACAAAAGAATGAATCAAGAAAAGAATTTCTCTTTCACTCATCGGATCAACGAATTAAGTTGTTCCCTTACAGAAATCATAAATTAGCTGAATGTACTTTTGTATAAGTATGTCTACAATTTATTATTATAATTACAAATTATTATTATTATTTAACTAATGCAAAAATACTGTATATAAAACACATTTATAGCTAAATGCAGATACCCTATTGGAGGATATTCTTACATTTTATTTTCGTTAGCATTTCTAAATTGATAATTAGAAACATATAATTCCTGAATGCTTTGAGTATTTTATAAAAAGTATACATTCTCAGAAACACGCATGCGCACGAGTGGCCCTAGCAGTCAAACAGTAATTAGCATGTACAATAAAATTCAATTATATTAAACTACTGTGAAAAAATTATAATTGGCCTGTTATAGTTATCAAAACTTTTGAAATGATATTAGTTTGGGGAAAAAGAAATCCATTATTTTCACGTGAACTTTATGCAACTTCTTTTGGATTCGCTTTGTAAAAAGGTTTAAAACAGTTTTTATGTAGATTTTTAGGTCTTGCTCGTTACGACTGACTTGCGGTCAACTTCCACCATTTTTGATATTTTACAGACATTTTCGACGATGCTGTATCCACATGCGAGGTTCATCTCTAACATTAAAAATACCCGAACGGAATCGACGAAACAAATATTGTACGTAACTGGTTATTACAGTCTTATATAGGACGATAAACACCTTTCACCATTTTAGCCACCCGGCTATCTTTTTCGCCGATACAAGAGAAAAACGAAAATGTATCGAATTTTCTGTTTGTTGTCTTCCATTTTTAAAACCTTGTACTCATATCTGAATTAATCACACAAAAAACCGCAAGAGGATATTTTAGTGTCAAATGTCACCTTTCCAATGAGCATAAATCTGAAATTGTTTGATAGATACCTCTCGAGATATCTATCACTACAGACGTCTACCGAAAAAAAAATGGATTACTTTTTCCCCAAACTAATATAATCGTTATAAATAACAAGCTTGCATTTTAAAATGACCAAAAATGCTTTCGTTTTTTGAAATAATTTATTTTGTATGTATATACCTATTGAAAAATTCATATTAATGGAAATAGTAAATGGCTTTGTACACTTAAAACTATAAATACTTTACACCTTTACTAGATTTCTCAGCAATTTTGTCATTCTTGTTTATTTATCTTAAAATTAATTTAATTATTGTCTATCAGTGTGTTTCTTTCAATCTTCAAATCTACAGATAAAATACACCACAATTGCTTTAAACTTGCAAGAAAATTTATTATATAGGGTAAAAAAATTTCAAGACTTTCTTCACAAACCAATAAGTTTCATAATTCTTTTAAAAAGAAATAATGATGCTCTCACATAAGTACTAAATAATGGTCTGCAATAAAATGAGAATTTTCAAAAATACCTAATTGGAACGAAAGTACCTTATAAATAATTCGATCTACTTAGAAAAATAATTGCTGCTAATGCTTTTAAGCAACTCAGTTTTAAAAAAATTCATTAAAGTTTCTAAAATATTTTTCCTAAATCTTGAAAACTATAGTCTGGTAAATTTTATTTTTTGTGATAATCTATGTAGTTAGATAAAAAAAAAATTGGATGGTTTGTGTCGTATGACACTTTCAGTTTATAATATCGTCTGCTTTCTATATAAATCGTCTGCTGGTGGAATTGTTTTAGGATTCAGCACTGCAATGTTGGAATTTTGCTCGTTTGGGCTTTTACTTAAGAAACCGATTTTGGTGATGTCTTCGCCTCTTTTCTTTCTTTCTTTTTTTTTTCTAAATGAAATCTGAATATTAATGTAAATGTATGTTTACTATGAAACTTCAAAATTGTGTAAACTGTATCCTATAGAATGCTCTTTTAAGAAGCTAAATTAAAAAGGGAATTTCTTCTATGTGTCATTTGATTGTGGGTAAGTAAATATTTTTCTTTCCATAAGAATTGATGAAGCCGTTGCGATTTACTGTTACTGGATTCACCGTTGTGCAGTCACGTTTCCAACCCCCTTTTTTTTTAGAAAACGTTTTTCCCATTTTCCTTACAAATTAAATTTGTTACTTGCTAATCATTGTATTTTTGGGTTAAATAGCCTTGGAATTATTTTATTGGTTCTGTTCTTATTTTATACTTGTATTCATAAAATCGTTATACTTCGAAGTTAAGAGAGAGTTAGACCTTGTGCGCCATTTTTTTTTAGTATAATTTTTAAAGCCCTCCGCTGGTCACACTTCCAAGCGCTTTAGTTTAGTAAATAGTTAAATAATTTAAAAGGAATAAATAATAAAATTTCCCTTTGTTCTGGAAAACATTTTCCTAACAAATTAAATATGTTACTTGTTAATTATTAAACTAGTTTTGGGTTAAATAGCTTTGGAATTCTATTCTTGTTTTTGTTCTTATTTTATTCTTGTATTCATAAAAACGTTATGCTTCGACGTTAAGAGAGAGTTAGGCATTACGCCATTTTTTTTTAAGTTTAAAATATAATTTTTAAGGCCCTCTGCAGGTCACACTTCCAAGCGCTTTAGTTTAGTAAATTGTTAAATAATTTAAAAGGAATAATTAATAAAATTTTAATTCTTCTGGAAAACATTTTCCCCATTTTTCTAACAAATTAAATATGTTTCTTGTTAATTATTAAACTATTTTTGGGTTAAATAGATTTGAGAATCTATTCTCGATTTTGTTCTAATTTTATACTTGTATTCATAAAAACGTTATACTTCGACGTTAAGAGACAGTTGGGCATTACACCATTTTTTTAAGTAACACTTCCTAACGTTTTAGTTTAGTAAATTGTTAAGTAATTTAAAAGAAATAATAAAATTTATAAAAAGGCAAAATTTAGCATTAAATTTCCTCTTAATTGAGTGCATAGTACAGTACAAAGAAACGTACATTAGCAAAGATAATCATGTAAAAACCATTTATTCTTTTTCATAGCCCATTAAGGATTTCAACTTAATTGATTTTACTCTAAACAGAACTTAAAATAACCTCTAACGTTTTTAGAAAGTCATTTATCTGAAATATTTGTTTAAACAACACAAATGCATTTCTTTTAGATGATTCAATTGTCTACCTTTTGACTTATGCATTAACATCGTAATTCCATTAACAACGCATACGCTATCAAAACCAATCATTTTTTTTTATTCAAGCGAAAGAACTTCAAATCTGCAAAAAATTTAAGCAATTTAAATTATTTCGGTGTTTTCTATACAGTTTGCTATGTACAATTGATTCATCTATTTGTGAATCACTTTTTTACAGTTACTCTAATCTCTTAATTACATAGAGAGATCAGTGAATCTCAACCAATATACGCCGGCACTTGTGTGTGTCTTCAGCTTTTAGAAATGTATATAGTAAAAATTATGATGCTTTTTTTATTTAGAGTAGAGTTTATTTAAATCAAAATAAACATACTCTTTAAAAGAGAACTTTTCACAGTTAAGTAACCTAGTTTTTGCATTTAAAAACTTCTTTTGTATATCATAACTGTAACTTTTCAGTAAGTAAAATATTTGCCTCACGTGAAGAAATTTCATGTGTTCTCTGTATCTACAGTTACAATTTTCTAAATCTTATTGGTGTAAATTTGGATTTTCAGAATATAAAAACGAAAAAAAATATTGAGAGTGTTAAATATAGAAGACGATATGAGAATATTTTTTTTATATTTGTAATGGCGGGCACCCTTGAGCAAGTAAGTACATTAGCCCATTTGTCGCAACAAGACCGGAAATTGCTACTCATTTTATCGTTACCCGGTGGGCACCTGTGAACCAAATCACGGAGGTACGAGTAGCATCGCCCACGCCATACCACCACAAACCCGTTTAAAAGGCGGGTCACATTCATCCATCATCGAAGAAAAGGACAAGAAACACAGAGAGAAAGAGAAAGTACATCCATGCCCGAGCCGGGATTCGAACCCAGGTCCTCTCTATCCGTAGTCAGTTATGCTAACCACTAGACAGGTTGGGCGGCATATTGAGAATGTTAGATGTAGAAGACGATATTATAATATAGCATTGTCAATTTTACGACTCAATATAAAAGAAATGATCAAAAAACATGAAGTACCACGCTCAAATTTCTCATGCAAAGTACCCTTATTATTACATTGTAATGAGTTTCTTCATAAATAAACTGTTGTTTTTGTAGTTAACATTTTATTTTACATTCAAAATTATTATCATAAACGATTTTACACAGTGAATAGGTAAGTCAAGTTCTAAACTTATTTTTTTCTTTGTGTGTCTCGACGAAATAAAATATTGAGTAAATCTGACGTAGATACTTAGGATTTAAGCTTCTCGTTCAATAAATATTGTAGAATTTTACGAAGTGTCTTTCTTCGTACTAAACGAATCACGTAGTTTATTTAGTTATGATAGAAGTAGCAGAATGGTTAACGCTCAGGTCTTCATTTCGTAAGTTCGAGTGTTATCATAGGCGTCTGTACCTTAGAAGGGGTTCAAAGTCTATCATAATAAATCCCAGTTAAATAAATTATCGTTTGAAAAAATATCGAAGAGCAACAATGAAACTCATCAGATCAAGCCATGAATAGTAGCACAGCTAACGACTGAATGATTATATCACACTGATTTTCAATTCAATAATTCGTAGATTTGATAAATGCATCGAACCTAGATATTTAAAGAAGCTCGGTGTTCATTTTGATCTGTAGATTCTTCTTAAATTAGAATCCGTCTATGTATCGATAAACAAACAAAATAACCCATTAATATCAACTAGCAGTTCTGATTCTCATTTCAACAAGTCAATGGTTTCAATTCTCATATCGGGGTGGTTGTTGGCGCAGCTTGTCCTTTTTGGACCTTGCGCCACAAAAACCAACCAACCAACCGGGGTGGTTGTTTCACTGGGTTAGGGTTAACTTAAAATTTAGTTTTGGATAATCAAGCAAAAAGTGATCCTATAGTGATAAATAAACTTATAGAGCTCACACCACTCTTCGAAACAGAAGGTCCTAGGTTTGATCCCAGCCACTGTTAAACAACCGGTGAGGATTGACTGTCTATTCAAAACAAACTTACAAACCAAGCCCTGATTAAATAACAAGCGTGAAACTAAATAGTGAGCCGTCTAGCCTTCCGATCAACAGTTTGGGGGTTCGATATCCACCTCGGATGGGGATTTTTATTGTGCTCGTAATGCACTTAAAACTGTGTAACTCACAGTGGAATCAGCTCAACATAGCGAAAATAATCGTAGAAGAATAGGTAAAACAAAACATGTCTGTCAAATGCCTCTTTCCTATGAAAGAACTATAATCAAAATTATGTTCTCAAGTGAATTCAAAGTTCTTATACTTGTATTTTGTATGTATTCATATCGTGTGGAAAGGATTACTGAGAAGTTGACAGAGACATAGAGAAGCACACCTACAGCATGACCAGTAATTTCAAGTTCACTAAGGTGACAAGGTCAATGACTGAATTGGTTTTATTCCTTCCTCACCTAATCGAGTCATAGAATATCGTTAATTTATGATCAAATGATGCACAAAATTACTACGAAACATAAGAAATATAGAAAATAAAAAAAGGCATGAATTTAAAATTTTATGCAAAAATATCAGTTTTCGAGCTTATTTTTTACTCTGAATATATAAAAAAATACTTTTAGTTTATAATCAAACTGAAAATAATTAATGCATTTTCTATTTTAATAAATTAAATCAACTATTTTAAAAAGAAACAGATAATTTTCGATAATTTCGTATTTCTTTATCCTAGTTGGCTTCATTATGAAAGGTGTCATTTTCACTACGGAAAGTTGCAAGATCTATACTAGACACAGTCGAACATCCATTGCGTACACTTGTTGGGGCTGGGTCAGGTGAAACAAATCTTAGTCTTAATTCTAGAGGTGACAGCGATCGAGTTTATGGGTTGTCGGCTGGGTTATTTTCCTGAATTAATGGAACCCACCCACTTTTAGGGCTGTGATGGAACACCCTCTAAGTACTTTGATATATAAATCGGCATCATTTCTAACAGTTAAAATGAAAATATTTAATTTTAGGGATGTTCGAACAATAGAAAGGAATTCCTTACTAAGCATTTACATTAAAAATAAATTCATACATTGAAACAAATTCCGATGTGAAAGAAAACGTAATTTCGTAAAACTAGGAGTATTTTATTGATTGAGTACTGCCTACCCTGTGTAGTGGTTAGCGTACCTGACTACAGATGGGGAGAACCTGGGTTCGAATCCCGACTCGGCCATGGATGATCTTTCTCTGTTTCTTGTCCTTTCCTGAGATGATAGATGAATGTGGCCTGCCCTATAAACGGGTATATGGTGGTGTGACGTGGGTAATGTTACTCGGCTCCGTGTTTTGATTTCACAGGTACCAACTGGGTAACGATAAATGAGTAGCAGTTTCCGGTCTTGTTGTGGCGAAGGGTTGATCACCCAAAAGAGCTCGCCGTTGGAAAAAAAAATTAATAGATCGAATAGCAATGTTGTCTGAAAGAAATGAAAAAAATTTACTTTATTTAAAAAAAATGGCGCAAAGTCTAACTCTCACTTAATGTCGAACATTCGAATATTTACGCGAATTTAAACATAAAAGAAAAAAGAAAACAAGAATTGAAGCCCATAGCGGTTTAACCCAAAAATATTCGAATAAATTACAATTAATATGTTAGACAAACTTCCCATTGCCTAAAAAGAAACTTTAATGAAAAAAAAAATTCCACCAGCAGACGATATTAGAAATTAAGAAAACTCAGCTGTACCTACACAAAAAAGAAAGAAGATAATATAAATTGAAAGTGTCGGTTAACAAGGATTTACGATACAGTGCATTTCGTCTTTGGAAAAAGTGCAAGATACAACAAATAAAACTTTCAATTTAAAAATACTACTGTCATTTTTTAGATTATACATAAACATAATTCAAATTAACTATTTAACAAATAAAAAAATGAAGCGATTTAACTGGAAAGAGCTTTCGAAGTAGAAAAACTTTACTTTTATTTATAACGAGTCTGTTAATTAGGTCGGTACAGTATATTCTACAAAGTACTCAAAACAAGCCATTAAAATTCAGAGTTCTGTAACTATTATCATTAATTCCACCGAATAATATTCACGGAATCGGAAATAATTTCAAATTTCTGAGATTATCAAAGCTGTTTAACTCAGAAGTGGCAGTCAATCATGTTGAATTACGAACTACGAGCTAAAGTGTAATCCACTTTCTAACTATTAAGGGCCATTAATTTGGCGAAATGCCTCTTTTGGGTGTGCCTCCCCTAACAGGAGTTAATGGCGCCAGTGGCGACAATCATTCCGGAGAATACCAATTAAATATTTCTCAATATGACTGTTTCGAATAATCATTAAAAGGAATTATAAATGCTTTCCGAGCTGCCACAGGAACACATAGGTGATTCTTTCATTTGGAAATTGTTACCGATGCACGTTTCTACCCGGGTAAAATGTGCTCCTACTTCCTTAGGAATTAGATTTACTAAGAAGCATTATTAAGTCCTTAACTGCCTTAAGCACAGAACTCCGAATTTTGTTATTATTGGAAAATTAATCACCCATTTACATAAAAGTATGAATTTTCAAATAATGTTTTGGTAAATTATAAAATGAATGCTCAAATTTTATTCCCCTGAATAAGTTGAATGTGTTTATATAGATACAGGGTGCGTAGTAAAGCTTTTGGGGACTTTTATCTGTCTAATAGTTGATCAAAGATATAGTATCTGTTTCGAAAATGTTTCAAATGAAGAGAATTTTGCGTCGTTTTTAGAGATTTAAAAATTCGATTGCGGAAGAATTGTAAAATCTAAATTTGTATATGGTCCCTCAGTTCCTATGAATATATTTATGAAACATTTTGCCTTTTCCCTAACAAATCTAAATCCGATTGTGCCAGAATTGTAAAATCTAAATTTTTATATGGTCCCCGGGTTTGTATGAATATATTTATAAAAAATTGTGTCTTTTTCCTAACAAATTTAACACAAAATGTTTAATTTCTCGACGGCAAAAGATAAGCGAGTTTAGTTTCAAAGTTTGCCATACTTTCTGTTTAGCTTGAGGGGTCGATTATAAAATGAATTTATATAAATGTGGAGAAAAATATTTCGGAAACAAGGTTTAGGAGAAAAGAAAAATTTTCCCGTCATATACAATGTGTGTATGACGCAACGATGGAATAAGCGTTTTGTTTGAAACTATAGCAACGCCACTTGGAAGTCGAATATAGAAAATCTAATTTGTAATTAAAATTGTAATAAAATAAACAAAAATTATGAATTATGAAATTGCACAACATTTATTGTGTTTCATTTACGCAAATACGATGAATTGTGGGAAAAAAATATTTTAAACCTTCCAAAATTGATGCACTTTGATAATACAGATAAAAAAAAAAAAAACCTAAAAGGCTTAAGTCCGGTGATTTGGGGGTAATTCAATATTGCATCATATCCGATGACGCATTTCCCAAAACATTCTTGGTGAAAACGTTTCACTTCTATGAGGAAGGACCGCGTCATGCTCAAACCTCAATTGAGGCAGTTCTTTAAGTACTAATATACAACAAATGAGGTATGTTAGCACACGCAAAAGGTAAGGAATCGTTAAAAGAATGTTTTGAGGAGGGGTAAATAAGGTAATTGTACCTCCCACTGAATAAAACCATCAGAGGGTGATTGATAATAATTGTGACAAAATTTCCACATTTCAACACTAGGTGTCGTTGTTATAGCTTTAAACATAACGTCGTAGCTATAGATGCCCAATGTATATTTACGGGGAAACATTTTTCTCCAAAAAGTTGTGGATGTTTTCCAAGCACTTTACTCCAGAATTGTATTAATGAATTTTATAACTGGGCCCTTAAAGCCCACAGAAAAATTGTAAGCTTTGAAACTAAATATCTCCTTTATTTTTTGTCGTAGAGAAATATGTTTTGCTAGATTCCCTTGAGAAAACGCAGTTGTAGGGAATGGGGGCCATATAAAAATTTAGATTCTACAATTTTTCCTCAATGGAATTTTTATATTTAAAAATGACATAACATAAAAGTTTCCTCCATTTGAAACATTTTCCCGTCAAAAAAGCCTTAACGAGAAGAGTTTCACCGTGAATCAACAATTCAATCAAATCCTTCTCTGGGATCAAACCAGTGACCTTCTATTCTCAAGCTCATCGCTTTTAAACCAACTTTGTTTCATATTTACCTGAAATTCGTTTCAGAGACTTATTTATGCCAATTATGTAATTGACTTTTGATATGAATTACAATAATTTCGATAACATTTTGAAATAATAAGAAAAAATGATTTCAGTAGCGACGATAAATTCTTTGAAGCAGCATAAAAGATGTTAAAATAAAGCTACATTGATTATCAGCAGGAAATATTCTGCAAAAGTTAATATGAATTTTGAAAAAACACATTAGAAAATAAACTCTTTCGATGATAACGGAAAGGACTTGTTATTTTTTTGTGAAGCAATCATAAAGCTCTGCTACCTCCGTTTACGCATCATTACATTTCCACAGGAAACAGATAACGCATCTTCCATTTCCAGTGGATTTAATATCGTTTGTTTCTTTTATTTTTAAATTGCTTTCATTTATTTTGCTGTGTGTGGGACGGCCTTATATCTAACATTTCATTCGCTTCGCTGCGGTTTTTTTTTTTTTATTTTTATTATTTTTATTTTTCGAATAAACATTGCGATGGAATAGCACATGAATAAACGGATGAATCGAAACTACATTTTTAATTGAGTATTAACAATAAATTCAAATAGATTTGTTTTTATATATTTCAAAAGTGATAAACTGGCCGATCATTTGGAAAAATTACGGTTTTACTATCGATTCAAGATGTCTTAAAATCATATCGACGTATCTGAATTATCAGGTTAATTGTAAGTTCTCTATAATTAATTTGATAATATCAAAAATATAATTAATCGTTAATTAAAATTAACATTTTTATTACATGATTATATTAGATTGGGGAAAAATTTATCCATAATTTTTTTCGGTAGACGTCTGTAGTGATCGATATCTCGTGAGGTATCTATCAAACAATTTCAAATTTATGCTCGTTGGAAAGGTGACATTTGACACTAAAATATTCTCTAGCGGATTTTTGTTTGATTCATTCCTTTACGAGTACAAGGTTTAAAAAAACAAAACAGAAAATTCGATATACTTTAGTTTTTCTTTTCTAATGGTGAAAATGCTAGCCAGGTGGCTAAAATTGTGGAAGGTGTTTACCGTCCTATATATGACTGTAACAACCAGTTACGCACAATTTTGGTTTCGTCGATTCCGTTTGGGTATTTGGATGCTAAAGATGCACCTCGCATGGATACAACATCGTCGAGAATGTCTATAAAATATCAAAAATTATTAAACTTGACAGCAAATCAGCAGTCGTATCTTTGCACAAGACCTAAAAATCTACATGAAAAATGTTTTAAACCTTTTTACAAAGCGAATCTGAAAGAAGTTACAAAATGTTCACGATAAAATAATGGGTTTCTTTTTCCCCAAACTAATAATAATTATAATAAACTTTACATTCAATAGAATATTTTTTTTGTTAATGTTATTCTTTTCTTTTTAAATCTAGCTTTAATTTTAGAAGTTTTCTAATGCTAAAAAACAAGTTTCCAAAAGTTAATATTTTTTGTTTTAAAATTGATTTTTAAAAACTAAGAAAAAAATTCTCATTTACACATTGATTAATAGTGATGAAATATTTAATCTTTGAAATATGTTTTTAATTTCTTTATTTTATGAATTATTATATTGTCAAATACTAATTGAAAATTCATTACTGTTTTTATACTGTAATAAAAAAAATTTTTTATTTCGATCGATATATACTTTCTGAAAGAGTTAGGTATGTATATATATTTGCAATTTCCTTATCATTGAGAATGGAATAAAATATCTATTCATAAAGAACTATTCATAATTAAATTTTTACGATACATTTCTATTAATAGAAATGTATAGTAAAAATTTAATTATGAATAGAAATTAATAAAATTTCTGTATTTAACGAGTTTAGATTTTTGTTTAGACATTTAGAAATAACATTTAGAGTTTTATTTAAATTGTTTAATTAATGTAAGTTATTAAATACGTGAGTGATATGTAATTAAAATTATTATATCACTGTTGTATTTATAAATCATGTTTATCAGTCTATATTTCATAAAATCCGTCATTGATGGTCAAAATTACATTTTGGTACTTTTATTTTATTAATTTTTACAAAAATAATTTTTGTTTGCAGATATATGTTCATTATCAGTTTTAAATCTTACGATTAAAACAAACTTAAGCAACTTAATTTAACTAATTTAGCAACAATTTCTTGATTATTATTTTATATACTTTACATACAATTATATGAACACATTTTAAAAATTATACCTGTGTAGTTATAAAATATCAATCAAAACTTCACCAATATAATTGACACGGGAAATAGCGATTACAATTGAAATAAATATATTCGAATAAAATAAAAATGTTTTTATATTTACAAGTTTAAACTATGTTTATTAATTTACATTTACGTAAACAAGTAATTATTCTATTCATAATATTTATTTATAAACTTTTATAATGTTTCAAATCGATGTTCGTAATATCACAAACTCGTAACCGCAAGATTTTGGTCCCGTTACAAGTTAACCTCGCCAACTTTTTCTTGCCAACAGAAGTTATCCACGCCAATTTGCACTCACCAATTTATTGAAATGAACTGTGGCTCAGGTGTTTTCTCGGATGGAAAATTGCAAAGTACGATCCCCAAATGCGGCTCACGTCATCGCCAAAATCTCAATGTATAATTCAAAGAATGCTAGAGTCAATATTGAATTATGCAATTTTCAGCAAGTTCTCCATTTTGTATTAAATAACATTACCAGATGCCGATAAGAAATTAATTCGATATTTTATGTATATATTTTTAATAAGAAATTTATTCTTTATAAAAATTATCACTTGAATTCTTTAAGCAAGCGCTGAAAATGTAAGCTGGCAGGATATAACAGATATATTAGAGAAATTTCATTTTACACGGCAAACAAATTAGAAATAACTAGAAATTAATAATTTTAACAAGAAATCAATCAGAATTAGTTGTCAGCGATGCTTAAAAAATTAAAAACTAATTCCTCAGCATTTTATCATTAGAAGCTCCCCAGATTTTAAAAAGTAAATTTCTAATGCAAACGTTTGAATTTCAAAAGCAATATATCATTCAAATTACTTCTTTAGAAGAGCAGGCAAATATAATAAAGACACATTTTCAATTTTAAATCCGTACTTTTAAAATAATATTGATTATTTAAAACATCAGAAATACTGTTTATAGCATAAAAAGTATATTAAAATGAATGTAAAATTATTCATTTGAATGTAAAATTATTTGATGAATGTAAAAAACTTTGATGAATGTAAAAAAATTTTTAATGAATGTAAAATTATTCAGCCGCTTGTATAAATGTCTTAATTCGTTTTTTCACTCTAACTTTTTACTATTTTTTATATAAATATCTTAATCAACGCACTAATAAATTAAAACATTCCATTCTAAAATAAATGTTAACAATGAATAAATAAAATTAAAATATTGAATTCAATAAAATTTCATAAACCCCCGTTTTGCAATTATTAAAATTTTCATTTGAATTTATAGTGGACTAAATTCAAATAAAAGAGAAAATGTTTTAAAAGTTGTTTAACTGTAGTTTTGCGCTAAATTTTCACAAGAACAAAATTTTTAATCATTGTATTCATTATAACATTTTGTTAAAATTTTCCAATTAGTGTTGTAATGTGTGTGTAGATTTTTATGGATTAATAATTATAAATAAAGAAAAAATATATCCTCAGAGATTCCAGAAAATATTTTATAAAAACGCAAGCACATAACACTGTATTTTAATCAAATGTATGCACATTTACATAAATATCTATTTTAAACAAGTCTAATTTATTCGAAATTCAAACATAAATTACTCTTTTATTAAAAGCATATGATTTGAAAATTTCTCAATATATATAGTAATGACGTACAATTTCATTATATTGCCATAACAGTGAGTTAAAAAGTGAAATTAAACCTTTAAAAAAATGATTTATCAAAAAAAATTCAAAATTTCATATCGATAGAGTATCTATTATTCCCAAGTGTTTTGAAAATTAAATTGTAATTTCATTAAAATATTTTATTTTGAATTTTTACGAATAATCGAAAAGCTATAATGTATAACGTTTAAAAAACTTTTTCTAAACGTTGGAGCATGTATTTAAAATGTTTTGAATTACATTATGATATTAATATTAATATTATTTTACAGTTGGAAATAATGAACTCAAGTAATATGTAAATTTTAATTAATAAATTACCATCATTATAAAATTTATTGTAATTAATTAAATTATGAAGGTATAGTTTTGTATTTATTTTTCTGTTTCCTTTCATATTTTAATTGTAATTAAATAAATAAAATATACTAGATAATTTGTCTTTTATTTTTTATCTAGTATTAAAATAAATAATAAATAAATAAACGTACTGATGGATTAAATATTAACAGTAAAATGATCGTTTTGCAGAACGAATATATATCATTAGAATTAAGATTTAATAGTTTTATGTATTTAGATTTATCGTGAAATAAAGAAATTATCTTTCTTTTCTGTCTCTAACACTTAAATATTTTAAGAAATTTCCGAGATATATATAATGATTATTGTGCAGATTAAATTGAGCAGAGATTTTAAATCAATTATATCAATAACACAAATTAAACAATATTTGCAATATTTATCACATTATATTACTTTCCTGAATTTAATTGCCTTTAAAAATTTTAATTTATTATTTGCTATTTAAAATTAAAATTTCTAGCTTTTTTTATGATGAAGTAAATTTGAGCCAAATTTTGCTCTTAAAAAAATGAAATTAAATAAAAAAGAAACGGAAAATCGAACAGTCTTACGAAACAATATAATGTATAAAAAAATTTGACAAGAAAATTATTGTAAATTAAAAATAAAGTGTCATTATCTCTCTGACACAAAAAAATATTTTGAAGCGAAAATAGTTTATAATCACACTTGTTTCGTAATTTTAAAATGTCTTTTTATGTTCTTATTTTGTATTTATTTACTCGATAAATTTTATTAATCTTTAAAAAAATTTCTAGTTAGCTTTTAATTTTGGTCATTTCTATGTTTTCTACAGTTCATTTTCGGCAAATTTTGGTAACTTTTCATCTTCGAATTTCAGCGACGTTTTGTGTCTTAAAAGTTTTTTGGTGACATTTTGCGTTTTATTTGGGTCATCATTTAAAAATAGATTAGTATATGCTTAAGTTAACTTTTAAAATGCTCAAATTCGCAATATTTAATTTTATTTTTCTCATAAATTAAATTTTTTCATGTTGCTGCTAAATATCAAAAAATCAAGATGCTTGAATAATACCTCAACATTTGGTTTCGCTTTTAAATATCTTAGAAATCCCTAAATGTTTTTAAAGTATCCACTTTTTATTGCTAAGTTGATTTTCGACTTAATGTTTCAATTTTGCTTATTTGTGAATCTCTTACTCAGAACTTCCAAGTTTCAAAACAGTTTTGCTGTTTGTCAAATAGAAATTAAGTTACAGGAATTTTAAAATAAGTCTTCTATGGGAAAAATGAAATCGTAAATTAAATTTTTAAACCCGATTTGGTAAAAAAGAGCTTTATTGTACTATTATTTGAAATTTATATGTGTTTCTATAACGTGTTGATTGATAGCCATGAGTAAACGGTTTGTGCATTCAGAAAGAAGTGGCAACATTGTCGCTATCTCAAGCGAAAATAGCCCTTTAAAGGGGATTTCTCCTAATTTCTTTTTTCACAAAATCTCCAAACTGTTAAAATGATATTTCAAGAAATTATGAAGCTATTTGTATGAAACTTTGTTTACTTGTTTTAAATGCTAAGAAATGAAGAAAAATCAAAATAAAGATGAATTTTTTCATTCACACCTATTTTTAAATGGAATGTTCTATAAAAATTCATAAAATATTAATATTGCTATATATTTTTAATCATGTTTTTGCCATACATTTATTGCTCAATATTTTGCTTTATTTCAAAGAATATTGTTGCATAAACCTTATGCCTAAATTAAATTAAAATTGACTGATTACAATTTGTTTGTTAAGATCTGTTAAAATTTGTCAGAGAATAATCAGTTTTATAAAAAGTATAGTATATGTCATTAAAATTTTTGTGTATTTTTTTTCAATAAAATTTATCTGAAATCAAGAGAAAAAGAAAATTTAAAATTAATTTTTAAAAAAAGTTACGTAGGTGATTACTTTAAATTTCTGTCTCATTGTATTAAAGCAATTTTAGATTTTATAAATCTTTTAAAAAACTAATTTTTATTTAGAAATACATGTAAACATTAACCCTTCTTTGTATGATTTTTTCTTTATTGGTGAAATAAATCAAGTTGATATAATTCATGTTCAAAATTAAAGGAAAAATGGTTAAAAAAATCTTAGTATATATTTATAGTATAAATTTAGCAACAAACAATATGCTAAAAATTTCCATCATCATCCAAAGTTAGATCATTAGCTTAGTACTCAATAGAAATAAAAGAGGAAAATAACAGAAACACGTGTTACAAACCTTTCTTCCACTCATTTTCAATTTTTTAGCAATAGAAACTCTAATATAATAAAACAAAATTATAAACGAAATCATATGTTTATTGCAACTACAACAAACAGCGGAATGAGACAACTTTAAGCACTGATAATGACACTTGTTTATTTTTGACAGCTATGTTTCTTTTTATGCAATGGACATTAAAAAGGTATCCAAACACGATCAACTTAAAGTGAACTTGTTCTTTTATACAATTTTTGGGTATTATAGGTTATGACGGAAATTTCCACCATTATGCAAAGAAGGGTTAATTAGTTTTTACTCAATAGAAAAAGGCTGAGATCACAATATGAATATCAATAAATATTTAAAATTTCAAAGTATTTTCTACTTATATTTTTTAATATAAAGAATAATACAATTTTGCAGAAATATACATTTTAATTGATTATTTCGTATAAATACGATATATAGTACATATTTAAACTTATATAACTTGTTCAGTAAGCTTGAGCTTGCCTAATGAAACAAAAACTTTTGGATAAAAGTCGACTTTAGTCATCGGGACAGATTTCTTCAAGAATGGTGCATTTATTTCAATGCTTTTCTAACATATTTCGATTCTTGATTTATAAAACGATTTATATTTGGCCACAAAATAAATTTCAAATTCTGCAATCTCTTCATTGGAGCTATAGATCTCTTTCCTTGAATCATTGTAATTAGGTCTGCAAATATACAGGCAGTAGTTACTGGGAGTCAATTCCGGAGAATAAGGTATATTCTGAAGTGCTATTTGGGCAATTTTGTCACTATCATGGTCGATTCATCAAATAGAACATTGAATTGTCGAAAAACAGTTTTTCTCTCATTGGGGCTCTTTTGTCAAGATTTCGCCTGAAGATCACTAATGATGCCATACAGTATTTGCTAATAAATTTTGAATAAAATACCTTGCGTGTCCCAAATCACAGAGGACCAAATCTTAACAGCTTGCCTTTTTGATCGTTTTCAACTGGTTTCACGGGTTGTGATCCGTTAAACCACTCCTGATTTGACTGTGTATTGAAGGGATAGGTCCATGGTTCCTTTATTGGTGCATAGTACATAAAAAAAATCTTTTTCTTTGAGCCAAAACAGACCTAATCAGCACTCTGAATCGTCGACGGATTGTTCTTTTTAATCGATTGTGAACAAACACAATGGCCATTACAAGTGTAGTTTTTTTATTGTTCCTTTTCAAAATGAACACACAGCCTTCGATATCTTTGTGATTTTTATTATATCACGCATTATCAAATTACGATTGGACAAAATCCTTTTCCAGATGCTATTTACTCTTTTTGTAACAACTATCCAATTTGATAGATCTTCGTTCACATATTTACAGCCAGTTTTAAATACGAAAAACAATTTTGCTATTATTCATTTTGGTGGAATCCCAATAACTTTAGCCAAATCATTGATTTGCTTAAAACGTTTTCCCATTAACAATTCAACGCTATGTCAAAAAAAGAAATTTTCCTTTTCTTTTTTTTTTTTAAATTACAAAAGTGGCATCATTAAAAGTCGGTGATATATATTATTTGTACAAGTTACCTTTGCAATTTGATATGTTTCTAAGAACAAAATATTATGCTCTCATAGCATGGATAACAATTATATATTTTAAACGTGTAGTTCTGATTGTGCATACAGAATAGTGTTGTTTAATATGTAAGGTAATGCTCAAAAAGGTTTTTAATATTTTAAGCTTTTTGTGGGAAAAAGGCTGTACTCCGTTAAGGTAAACAATAATTTTTTTTTCTCTCAAAGCGTAATTCTTGGTACAGAATACATACTTCAGCCTTGAGTTGTGCTTTTGTGTGCAAGATTATGCACTTTCTTGGCATAGAAGACTACTCTATACACACATAAGATATTTTTTGAGAATTCTATTCCTTAATTTTACAATTTCCAAAATAGAATAATTAATTTCAATGAATGTGCAAGATGTTTTTCTAAAATTAGATTTTTTCGGCCTGGAGCTGTTTTTCTGCAAGACATTATTCAGTCAAAGTATAAAACACGCAATTCTATACTTATACAGTGTAAAATGAGATATAGAATAATTTAATTAGTTACAATAAATATGTAAGTTAAATTCAGAAAATCATTCTTCTATCTTGATTTTTTTTTTATTTGAGCAAGACATTAAGATTTTAGGGTAAAAAGAGATAGGTCTCTTTATATCCAGGTAGCGTTCGATATACTCATTCTATATAACACAGACGGTTATAGTCGAATTGGTTGCTGAATAGTTATGAACAGCTCTCTAGTTTTCAATTCAAGGTTTATGTTTTCAATTCCCGCCTTTGGTGTGTAACCATGACATTTTTGGAATCCATTATAAACTGTAAATCCCGAGGGATAACACTTAAATGTGATCAGAAAGCAACAACAATACTGTTAGTAAATTCAAATTTATAGTGGAGATTTGGGTTTATTTTTGATAAATACAAATTTAAAACAAATTTATATAAAAATATTCAAAAATTTTATTTTATTTATGAGCAAAATGATAAATAAACTATGAATTTTCAGTTACGCGAAAACGCATGTAATACACATTTTTTAATCAAAAAATTTAATTACTGCGATTCATTTCGTTAAAAATATTTATTTATCATAATTTAAATCCAGTTTTGTTAAAAAGATTTATATTTTCTTCTTATTTTATATTAATATTGTTTTATAATTTATTAAATTCAAATACGCCTTAACGTTTCTTAAATTGGAAAAGCGTTTATTATTTGTACTGAATTTTTATTTTTTAATCCAAATAGTAGTTTAAATTATTTTCAATTCTTTGCAACTACACTCTCTGGTTTTCACATGTATAAGCTATAAAATATATTTCATGTACATTCAACTAGAAATCAATGTTTTCCCGTAAAATAATATTCATCGCTTTAAATAAACAAAAACATGCATTTTAAATTCATAATAATAATCATAACTAGTTAGAATCATTTTGTTCCCTAAGTAGTATTTCAAAAACATATTTGTCTTGTTAACATTTTTAAGGATCTTTATTCTTAATATTTTCCGAGAAAAAATTATCTCGAATTCTGATTCCAACAGTTCTCAAAAAAGAAATATTTGTCGAAAAATGTAAATTTATTTTTTCTCTTTTACTGTCTTTTATTTTGAAGACTATTTTGTGTTGGTCGAAGTAGTCATTCGACTGGGGTGCTCTAGCTTGAAGTCCAGATGCAACCGATCGCAAATGCAGACGATATTTGAGAGTACTCGTATCGTTTGTCAGCCGAACTGTGAAGTATCTGTACTCGAAAAAATAATTCGAAATGAGCTTGTGCCATTTGATTTTTAGACAGATATTTTCATGCATTTTTGAATCTGTATATTTTTTACAAAAAGATGCTACTAAAAAATTCGTTTTTTAAAATGACAAAATAAATATTTCGGTTAACTGAATAATATATGTTTAAAAATTTCTTAAATAAATATTTTAAATTCAGATTATTTATATGTTCTAATAATGTATTGTATTGCAAATAATATGCGTTTTAAAATAATAAATGCTTAGAGAAATATATAAATATTGATTTATCATTTTGTTCAATAATTTGTGGAATAGAATATACATAAATACATATAAATGTTTTACTAAGCAGAGAAGGAAAAACATTGAATTTTAGATCCTCTCTTTTGAAGGAATAGCGTTCATAATTATTTCTGAAAACTAAAAAGAGGAAACATTTTATCATTTTTATATTTTTTTTATAATATATAATCAAAGACTGTTTGAAGTATTCTTGGAAAAGTTTCATGAAAATAAAGATACGAAAATGCTTCGTAAAACTCATTCATGAGTTACAGTGGAAGTTAAGGAATTTAGCTTTGAATAAATTTTAATTTAAGAAAGCTTTTAAATTTTCCTTGCAGATTGCAATTTAACCATGATGTTGTTTTGTTTCCTATAACTAATATGCAAATGGCTTGAGCCAATGTAAAAATGTTTCTTGAGAATTGGCGTTCACGCAGAGATTCATGTGTTCCAGCGAAAATTCACTTCTTTTAATTTTTGATTTTGAATCTAACGTGACTATGCCGTCGGGTCAAACCCCAAAATGGATGTTGTGTATCCGAATCCATTTGGGATGAGGGATAGTGTCTTGTATGAACCTGTGCTTGTGGCTTGAACAAATTTGAACTGGCTTGTGAAATCATGATTTCGGGGTTCGTGGAGCAATCAGTGTGTTTTATGGAGGTTCCTCAACAAATTTTGGATTTCAAACCCAACAAATAGATGCCAACAACTCATCCTCCGAAATCAAAATAGAGTATCCAAAACCATGCCACCCCCTGTTTAAACAGTTTTTGCCAACGTGCGCATGATTTAAATCTATTCAAAATTGCTTGGAAACCATGGCTATGGGGTTTTCGTATCCACGAATGAATTACAGTGATTTTTATCTGAACGATGACTTTGTGGTAGACTCCAAGATTAAGAACCAAGGCTTGGACTGAGGAAGGTTGACTCAGCCTTTCATCCCTTCAATGGTTCGATAAAACTGAGTATCAAGCATGCTTGGGAACTAATCACTCGGAGTTTTGTGTTAGGTTGACCACCTAACCGGGACATATACTTCGCACATCAAGGTCCTCAATCAGTAAAACAGATATGGATTCTATAGGCCGTTGCCCACATAGGTTGTCGTGCCACGAGTTTAGCTTAGTTTTTATATTTATCTGAACAGTTTTTAATTAAACTACAAGAATGCGCAGATTCATCACGCATGTTGAATGGTATTTGTCTACGGCCAACTAAGCAAAAGACTGTGTAGGCTTTCGAGACAGCGACAGTCCTTTCTCCCATTGGTTCAGGTGATCGTTTGCTCATAGCCAACTAATTTAGAGTTATTATTCAGTTTGCTGTTTATATTATTTTCAATAATTTTTTGAATTTAACATTTAAGTACACCGTTTATTAAAGTTCATATAATTGTTTGGAATAGTTATTGTATGCAAACTATGTACCACCTGAAATGTAATAAGTGTATCAGTGATTTACCATTTTATTTGAAATCAGAAGTGTGTATATTCTATAAGCATTATTTTGCATGATTATTTTAATTAAGAATTTAATCTGTTTTGTCCTATATCGTTCATTTGTATGAGTTTTATAAAGTAAACTCTGCCCTACCTGTTGTAGTTTCTAACCCAACATTTTGTCACTTATCCTAATTAGCTAACGACAAAAATATGCTTTTAATTTTGAAAAAAGAACTTTATTATATCCTAATGATATTAATACTTTTTTCAAAAACACTTCACAATAATAAAATTTTTAAGTTCATAATTCTTCAGATATTTATCTAAAATTATTTTGCCTTGAATATTTCTTTGCAATGTATATTTTTTTAAGCATAATGTAATTATGAGTATACAGAAAAATATTTTTGTGATTGTAGTTTTCTTTAAAATATTATTTTTAAAGAAAACTATAAATTATTTAAATGTTATTTGAATTTTGCTTTTACATAGCTAATACTAAAATATTAAATTTACTTAATCCTTACATGTTATTATACTTTCAAGCCCATTGATTTACATGCAATAATTTTTATCAGTTGTTGAATGTACTTCCTATGCTGATCATTCTTGACGTTAAATCACGTGACTTTCAAGATTACCCCAGAGATGTGCTTAAGTTCAACTCTGGTTAGCTTATTCTTCTTGCTACACTATTCTTTCGTGCTAAAGGATAATGGAGATTCGCATTGTGGGTGCTTATTTTAAGGAGGAAATAATTGAATACATGTTGTGACCAGCTCTATCACCGTACCATAACACAATCGAGCATGTCTGGGACGCTCTATGACAACGTGTAGCTGCTCTCAATCTCTCTCCTACGACCCCAGCTACGTTTTCCATTGCTTTGAATGACTTATAACTCGCACTTCTTACACATTTAATAGCCGACATAATTAAGAGCATCACACATCTCTGCATGTGCTATATTGCTTCTCGCTGGATCATACCATATTTTAAAGGTATTGTTGTTGTTTCTTATGACACTTGGCAACGCCAAGCCCGCCCGTTACAGACTAGGCGAATGAAGTCAGAGAGAGAGAGAGAGTCTTCCGTTTTTGAACAGAACACCCTCATACGAAGGTGGAAGTACGACTTTTGGCTCATAGATGGCAGCACCATCTGAATCTTCCAATTTAGAGATTGAAACCAGTGAAGACCCAAAGCCTGACTCCAACCACCCCCAAAGGTAATAATTTGTATTAAGGAAACATGGAACACATTACGACCCGACAGATTTTACGTGCCCCAGTCGCCAATAGTGAACACAACGGATCTTCGGCTAAGCCAATATTCGAACTCATTTCCTTTTGGTAACCAGGCCACCGCGGCCTATTAAAGGTATACTTTTCTCATACCAAACTTACACCTCCCATTTCTTTTCATTATATAAACATGCTAATTTTTATAACAGCATAATTGTCTGGTGATTTTTTTAATACTATTTGTATCTTATATGTTGTATAACTTTTGACGTTATCCTAATTTTTGTGATTTTTCCTTCATTTATGATAGCCAGTGTATATTGAATATAGAGTTAAAATATTTTTTTCCTTAACATGAAATTAATATTATGAGTATGGAGTTGCAAATGCGATATTTTCCTTATATCACAAACATAGAGTTGATACCATAAACAGAATACACATTTCCTAGGCTACGGTGGCCTGGTTGGTTAGGGCGTCGTTCTCGTTACCAAAAGGTGGTGAGTTCGTAACCCTGCTTTGCCGAAGATCCGTCGTGTTCAGTAATGGCGACTGGGGCACTTAAAATATGTCGGGTCGCAATGTCCTCCATGTTCCCATTACAAATTAATACCTCTGGGGGTGATTGGAGCCAGCTTTGTGTCTTCACTGGTTTCAATCTCGAAATTGGAAGATTCATATGGTGCTGCCATCTATGAGCCAAAAGTCGTACTTTTACCTTCGTATGAGGGTGCTCTATGATGATGAGGGTGCACGTTGATATAGGAATATAGAGTTCGAAGTGAATAAAAAAATTCTTTTTCGTAAAGTTAATATTATAAAGATAGAGTTCACATTATAGGAAAACAGGTGAAATAGTTTTCTTCTTTGTTTTTTTCGGAAACATGGAATTCCGATAATATAAATACAAATTTAAATACATTCTTCTATTTCATTCTTCTATTTGTTTTCATTTAATAGTAGATCCAACTGCTTAATAGCATTTTTTTAAATCCATAGAAATATTTGCATTTTTCAAGTACCATAAATTTATTATATATAACAAATTTCGTAAAAATATTCTAAAGAAAAAAGCTTATTTGTAATATGATTTTTTTTTTAAATCTATTTTCCTTTAATGTTATGAGCTGTAAAATCTTATTTAATGTTTATGAATTCTCTATTCGTTATGAAATGGTTTATCATGGTACCTGAAATTTGTTTTGATTAAATATTTCACGGAAGAATTCAATTCTTTTTACAATCTTCATTTGCTAATACAAATATAAACGTTTTTATTCAATTGAATTAAAAAAATTGCAGCTTAATAATTCCATAAGAATATCCTTTTCCGGATTTCAAATTTTACTAAAAAACGTACAACTAATGTAAACAAAACTAACTAAACCAATTTCATTAATAGCTTTTATAGAGTTTAAGAATTTATTTCAGTTTTTGTTTGAAATTGTTTTATATTTTTACTACATAATAAATTATCCTCAATGTTTTTCATTATTTAAGACATCAAATTTCAGTGCATAAGATGGACTTCTTAGCAATATTCTAGTAATAAAAAAAATAACAAAATAAAATAAGTTGTAAAAGATAGAAACCAAAATATTATTTTAAATATATGACATTCCAACCTGTCTAGTGGTTAGCGTACCTGACTACAGATGGGTGGGACCTGGGTTCGAATCCTGGCTCGGGCATGGATGTACTTTCTCTCTCTCTCTTTCATGTCTTTGTCCTTTCTTTGTATGTGAATGGTTGCCTACCCTCTAAACGGGTACCTATGTATACCAAATATGGTTCAGTTGGAAAAGTGGAGCATCGCACCCCATATTGCCAGCCTGGCTGGCACACGACAACAACAACAAATATATGACATACATATTTTTAGTATATTTGCACCGTACTTATTAATGAAATAAGTAATTTAGAATATATGTTACCATTAAAGTATATAATTCAGTTATTTTATAGAATACCTAGTTATTCCAGGAAATAGCTGATCGTGTCAGTTAAAGTGTAAAAATCTCTTGTATTTCATAGTTTAACTAGTTATTTCATAGAATAACGATCTGCAACCGGTTAAAGTGTAAAACAATCTATATCATATACCTCGCTTTTTAGTATAAGGTACATTTACGTTTCGTCTAACAATATGGAAATGTTCGTGTAAAAACCCAGTGTGTCAACAAAAAATGTTTTTGTTTTAGAAATAATGTTTTTTGTATTTCCAAGTGTCATTTTAGTAATCCTTGTTGTAACCAATGGTTTTATGGTACGTTTCCATAGATACCATTTATACGCTGTATAAATTAGATAAATTGCTTCTTTTTCATTTTAATTGTCTATCATTAGTTTATTTATAGAATACCTAGTTATTTCATTACAGATGAATTGTTTATTTTACACTTTAACTGTCTCTCATTAGTTAATGTATAGAATACCCTGTTATTTCATAGAATAACTAGGTATTCTATAAAATAACTGCATTATATACTTTAACGGTATCATATATATATTTTTATGCGTGTTCAGTATTCCTATTTAGAATCAATATCAATCCGCTTTAAGAAGATGCTCTATAAAAAATCCAACTAAAGTCGAATTTATTTTTGAGGTTAAAAATAATACTCATAATTATTGTGAGAATTTAATGAACAAAAAACTCAACTTTTTAAAATTTCATAACCATGTGTTAGATTGCAAACTATATTGTTCGTTGAGGAATGATGGCCATTTAATGGGCTAATACTAATGGCATGATAAGGGGGAGTGTCTACCCCCTTCCCCACCCCTCTTTTTGTTGAGATGGCTATCGACATGAATGAAAGACAAGGGACGTGCTCCCCTCACTTTTAGAGCTAATGACGTCAATGGCCGTTACCAAGACAACAAGAAGATTATTTCCTTTTATTCTGCTAGTGATTCCAGCGATTTCACGTTGCCACTCTTCAGAAACAAAACTTCATTAGGATTGATTGAATTCGGCCCAAATGAACTTAGCAGTTTAGAAACAAATGCAAATAAGTAAATAGGGGCATTAAGTCCAGCGCATATTGGCCATTTTCACCGTCGTTTCGATCACAAAACAAGATTTCAAGGATTTTTCTAATAAAAGTTGAGGCTAAATGGGCTTAAATAGCCATTTATACAAATGAAAATGAACAGATGCTACAGCCAAATCTAATGAGATCGAATGTTTTAAGTTAATTAACTTTTGCTATTGCATACGATGTTTTGAAAATGAAGTTTTTCGATAAATTTAAATTTATATAAAGTAAATTTAGCTTAACTAGATGGATTGGTTACATAATGATTTCTTTATTAACTATAAAAAAAAACCCTTTAATTTTAAAATTTACATTTTTCCTAATCTTTCAATGTTGGCAACTCTAAATAACTTGATTTGAATTGAATTACTCAAAATCCATTAGTATTTGGAGAATATTTCCAGAAAAATAAGATATAAAATAGTATGGTATTTAATGTGAAGAAAATATATTTCAGATAATAATAAGCAATGCGTATTCCAATAAGTATTGTTAATGTCCACATAAATTCAATAATATTTCCATTTCACTTAAACGTTATAAACTAAACATAGTTTGTTAGTAATAGCAAAATAAATTTTCTAAAACGTAGATGTTCTTTGCAAATGAAGCTAACATAAAATGATTTTTTGAAAATTATTTAAAAATAATTCACATTTTGTTAATAATTATGTTCATATATATCATAAAAAGAAATAAATTGTAATTTAATATATGAGAACAATCAAAATTTTTTGAAAAAAGAAATTTATAAAATTTTATATATTTTTATGAGCAGTGAATATCCTCAGATTACATAATTTGAAAACCAGAACACATAAGATAAAATCTTGAAAAAAATCATAAAGATTATTTCACCATATATATTTGAGTTCCAAGAAATTAATTTCTTAACTTTATAGTTAAAGTGCGGTTAGTAATAGCTATATAAATTCTAATTTAACTTAAAAAATTACAGGATTTCAATCATGTTGAAATCCTGAATTTTTTTTAGCAATTTATATGGTTTTATCACTTAATCAGATTTCTGAATCCAGGCATTATGAATTTGTAAATTTATGATTGAAATTGTACCGTAAAAACTGTATTTAGTTCATTTCAAAATACAGACCTTATTTAAAGAACCGTAAACGTACAACTACTAGAAGTGGTGAAAGCCAAGAAGATTAGTCTGATGACTTGAGTGAAGTTGAGTTGTCAATTCGTAAACTTCGACAACGAAATCCACAAATGCCCGAAGCTACATGTCTGTACTTTTTGAATGTAGACTCGGATTTAATTTGTATCAGAGGATTAACTGATCGAGAGTACAATTAAGGAGAGAGGAAAACAACTTTCAGATATACTAAACAATAAGAAAATAACTCATTGACTTCATAACTAGAGAAAAACAAACAAACGATTGATTAACGTGATTGAGGCACCTTTTTGAGAAAAAAAAAAGTGGAAAATCGTGTTTTCCAAACAGTAGTCTTGAAACACAGAAAAAGTAATTTTTTCACCGGATTTTTCAACAATAATATGAATATAAGAATTGTTTAACTATGAGATTTATTTTGCACATGTTTCTTATATTGTGCATAATCAACTTTTTCAAATACTACTTTATTTATAAGAGCAGTTTCGTAAAAATATCCGTAATAAGATAAAATTAATTTTCAATTTTACGAACTTCCAATTTTAAGAACTCTTTCTATCGGTACCTACAATTTTTTAGAAGCAAACGTCTATCTGTAGATGCTGGTTTTTACAAACATTTAATTCAAGTACAATAACGAGTTTGCAAATTTGTAGCTGGTCCCCGACCTGATCCTGTAGACGCAGCAATACTCATTCATTCCTATTTACGAATTAAAATTTTGAAAAATCTCTTTTTGACGAACCTCTCCTCAAACTCATCTTTCGTAATCGTTTATTAATCATAATGTGGTTGTTTCTTTCGTTACGGTTGAAATCATGTGTACGTCACTTTATTTTACTTATAATTAGTCTGTGAGTGAAACAAATAATCGTTTTCACCAATAATGTTGACTATAGCATTTTGTCCACCCATCCAAAACAAGTAAATTTGTCAGTGGGATGAGCTCTTCAGTGAGCAGTTGGAAAGAAAATGTTGGCCAATATCTTAGTGGGATGGGTGATTTTATATATTATTGGAGATTTGTCTCTCTCGATACCGCTATTAAAAAATAAATAATCAATCATTAAGTAAAGATAAATTTATTTCATGTAGTATGCAAAGCACATTAAATATTAATATTGGATTGTTTTTGCAAGCAATAAATAAATCATAACATCCCCTTTATGGTTAGTATAAATTGGCATGGGCGATTTAAATGTTTTATTTTATCACCAAAATTTTAAACTTTTTATTTTAAATTTGAAAGATTTGAATTGGCGTTTTTATTGAAGAGTGGTAAATTTGAGTGATAATTAATACTCAATAACAGCGCTTTATTAACCGTGCATCAGCGTATAATCAATAACTTCAAGCACAAATAATGCAGATACCTTCTCAGGGAACCATCATGGAGTTTGGAATCACCCTATCAAATTGGCTTTCTTGACGCCCTGCTATTTTGTTAATTCGTGTTTCAAAAAATGTCGTGGAAGAAACGGCATCTGAGTAATTTTGGCAGGCAGGTTTTATTATTAAAGAAACCACCGTAACTCTAGAAAGCTTAAGAATTCTTCATGAATACTTGAGTGAAGATGAGTTATTCATGCACGAACTTCATCAAAGAAACCCACTCTCACTTGAAATTTCCTTTCAGGAGTTTTTGAATAAGGATTCAGATGTGTCATTTGTACGTAATAACTACTGTATGCTTAAATGGAAATGAACGAAAATAAGAAAAAACTTGCTTTAAGAATATAGGAAGTGCTATGGCTCTATGCAAAACGAACTGACGAATCGCTAATATCACTGATCTACTTTTTGTGTAAAACTTTCCTACGTCAAAATATGTACATTTAAAATTATAGTTTTGAAATGCATAAATTTGACTGGTGTTTTACCAATAAAATACAAATAAAAATTGTTTTTAGTATTAATTTTATTTTGCATGTGTTTCTTATGAATATTTTTCTAATATCCTTCTATTTATAAAGAGAAACCAGTTTTGTAAATAAAAGTTCTAGAAATTTCGAAAGTCTAACACTTATTTCTCTGTTTTACGAACATTCTTACTAATTAACATGCATTATATATATATATATATATATATATATATATATATATATATATAAATTGCAAGAACAATAAAAATCAAAGACAATATAGTACGAAGAAACTATGCTATTCAATACAAATAAGACAAAATAAAAAAAAATTATCTAATACAAACAGGAAAAAGGCATTGGGATTAAATACCGAAGGACCACCCAAGCATTGAAGTTCTTACAAGAATCCCGAAAACACCTACTTTCACTTTAACTTTTATATAATCTACATTAAAAATTATAAACTGCTTTAACTTTTAATTTAAATTACTATAACTTTTTAATTTAAATCATACTTTGGATTTTGGCAACCATATTCTTCTGTATTTGATATAAATTTTTCACTGTATCGCTTTGCTTATTTTTCAATTGTGATTCTATTTATATATAGTTGTATATTGATATATAGTTGTATTTCCTTTATTACACATATTCATCGGAGTAATATCAAATACACTAATATTTTAGACCTTCTTGCTTGTCAGAAAATAGTGTTCTATTTGCATAGTTGACCATCTCCCTCCTTATGAAAACGTGGTCTTTATACCTTTTTTCCCTATTTGTATTATATAGTTTCTTTTTGATTTTGTCTTATTGGTATTAAATTGTATAGTTTCTTCTCATTACTGTATTTAATTTTTATAATTCTTCCAATTACATCTTATTTATTCCTATACATATAATATATGTGTGCATTTATTCATTAAAATTAATTGCTGAAACCAAAAAAAAATGAATGGTTATAGTAGTGGTTTTTACAAAGCATTTATAGAAAGGGATAGTGGTAGACTACAATGTGTGCATAAAAGAAGAGGTGTAATCTCATCGCATACTTTTCATCTTTGTACTCGTACATTCATCGTACATTTTTCATACCTTCATCATGTACTTCTGATACTGAAGTTAGTTAAGCATGCTGGGCACCGTATGAAAAGAAATATCTATTAGTAACTGTCTAACTTTATGATTCTAATGACTTAGTGGTATGTATATGTGTGTGTAACGGAGATATTGACATCAGGAGATCTACGATCCCCACCTAAGATTATATTAGAACATGGAACTACAGTAAGAGCAGCTGTCACTTCATTGGATTCACATCTATCATTTGTTCGAATTGTTGTTACCCCCCCCCTGTCAGCAACATCATCTGTAGATATTACAGTGTGAGGAATTCACTTTCACACACTCCATTTTCCATTCACGAATTCCTCTGATCAGAACTGCAGGGATAACTCATTTACACGCCTAATAAAATTTGATTTTTATAAAACCATTTTATCCTATCTAAAAATTTCCTTCAATAAAATTTTAATTAACCATAAAGTGGTTGCTTCTTTCGTTACACAGTTGAGATCATGTGTACGTCACTTTATTTTACTTATTATTGGTCTGTGAGTGAAACAAATAATCGTTTTCACCAATCATGTTGAATATATAATTTTGTCCACCCATCCAAAACAAGTCAATGTGTCAGTGGGATGAGCTCTTCAGGGAGCAATTGGAAAGGCAATTTTAGTCAATATCTTAGTGGGATGGGTTATTTTATATATTATTGGAGATTGGTCTCTCTGGATACCGATATTAAAAAATAAATACTTATGAATCATTGAGTAAAGATAAATTTATTTCCTGTAGCATGTAAAGCACATTTATTAATATTTGATTGTTTATGCAAGGAATAAATAATAACAATCCACTTTATAGTTAGTTTAAATCGGCAAGGACAATTTAAATGGGGTTTTTTATAGTTTTTTTTTTTCTTTCATAAGTTTTAACAATAAACTTAATATTATTTATTTTTAAATAACTAAGTACGTGACAGTAAATCCTCAAAACAATAGTTTTTAAAAAACAAATTCAGTCTTTCAAAACTTTGCAAATCGATTCAATAGCATTTTTGATCAGACCCGGTGGTTTAGTTCCTTCCCCATGTGACCATCCTGATACGTCTAGGAACTTGTATACTATTTAAAATGCTAATATGACAGCTCTAATATATCTTGCTATTAATTTCAAAAAATCTATAATTCATTTTAAAGTATTTTCCGAAAAGATCTATTTTTCCACAATATTCACAAAAAAAAAAATTTATTTTTCCACAATATTTCTTAAAAATTTCAATTTTTAGATTTATGTAAAACTTATTGTTATTTGATTGTTGTCAACCATTTTATTTTTTACTCTTTAGTAAAATATCAGAAAACTATTTTTTTAATATAAATTATTTCCTTCCTAAAAATATGATGAACTGAAAAAAAATCAAATATTTTTTATAAATACATAATTATTAGGGGTATGTAATAAAAAAAATTCCGTGACATAAGGCTTAATAAACTTTGTCATTAAACCAGTTTTTTAATCGATTTTTTTTTGTCGCTCAAACACTATTTTTAGCAAGCAATTGACAAAAAACCAAGAGTTTTAGAAGGATTTCCTACCTCTACCAACATTCAAGTCCAAGATGAAGATGGGAATCGAACCCACGAACACTTGAACTAAAAGACCTAGCTATAACCATTTGGGCAGCAGACTCTGCTCACTTGTTTTGCATATTTTATTGAAACCAAATTTTTTTTAATTGAATAAAGTTAAAATAGTTATTTCTCTGATTATTACATAGTAAAATAATTAATTTAACTATCAATCTATTTTAATTTATATCAGTTATATTAATTTGATTAAATATAAGACGTGATTAGAACTTTATACTGGTCAAATACCTTTATATCACATTTAAATATTCAATATATTTTTTCTTAATTATGTTTCTTTTCAAAGAATAGATTACAAAATAATTAATGGAAGTGCTGTAAATGTTTGCATTAAGAACAGAGACATTGACCGTAATCTTTCTTTTCAAACATATAGTTTTTCAAAGCGTGTGAATATTATCTCTTTTCATATTACAAACGTTATTGTGTTAAATATGAATGAAGGCATCACCAGCATTGCTTATAAAGGTAATATTAATAATTCATGGTCAATTCATCTAGTCTCTATCACGAATCTTAAATGCAATCATTTGCATAAAAACCTTTTGATGTACCGAGTTTAGTTCGAATCTATTAATTATCCTTTGTTTCTCAGTTTCCAATAAGTCCACAAAATTTTGAAATCTCACTTGCAAGCTTGAATATTAATAGTTAAATAAACATAAAGAATCAAAAACAAAATAATTTAAATAACTGTGAAATGTATGTGATCCAAAATTTTTCATCTTTAAAATTGATTTTACTCTTAAAATTATATATCCATGAGAATTTTGAACGAAAATTTCAAAAACATGTGGCTTATCAATGAATGATTTGTTATATTTTGAAAAATTTTATTAATGAAAAACAATGTGAACTTAAACATTTTATAATTAATTGGGTTTACTACAATCATAATAAATTTCATTTATTACAAACATCAAATTTTAACATTTAAAATTTACGAAAGTTTGAAGAGTTAATTTCTTATTTAATGAATTATTCATTTAAAATCACGAGTTAATAATAATTCTAAAACATGTAATTGTTTCAATATTTTATCAATATTTAGCTGCTTTATGTGTGTGTTCTGATATACAAAATGCATGATTTATCAATGAACTATGTCTTTAATACATATTTTTGTCATGAATATTCGATTTCTGCTTCAAAATGTTCTAACTTTTATTGGGCCAGATGTTTTAGCATTCGTTTTAAATATATTTCTTGGTGTCGTTTAGTTACTTTGATTTATTATCATAAATGAATGTGTTAATAAATTTTAAATATATGAGAAAATTCACAATTGTAACTCACTTTATACTATGAGCTATTGATAGCTGAATCCACACTTTAGCTGGCGACTTCCTTAACAAACTTCTAATCCTTTTGGAAGAGATTTATCTTTTCATTATCATAAATAATCCTTATCAACACCTATTACCATTGGGTGCTTTCTAACCAAAGCTCCAACGACTTGTCTAGAAAAGGAAGGCTCCCCATCAAAGCCCATTAACCGCCCAAAAATAAGGAGACTTACTCCATAATGCTTTGTTCGAAATGCAATGTTATCTTTATGAAGGGTAATTCATTTTAATCAAAATTATACATTTTTTTTCTGTTTAAATGTTTTCGTTTTCTAATATTGTCTTAAAGTTACTTTTTAATATCTATTTATTAAGTTCTACAAATGGATACAATTCAAATTGGAATCAAATAATTCCAATTTTAAAGCAATAAATATAATTCATTTTTTATATAATAAATCCGTATTTTGAATCTACCTATTCTGACATATGAAAAAAAATCCCTAAAAGTCCCCACCTCTCCCTCTGTAGAGGGAAAAGACGTAAATGGAAGATTCATAGAGTGCTTTTCAAACAATTCTGCGGAATAGCTGAGGGAAAGAGGGGGAAAAAAAGCAATATTCAGAGTGATCTTCCCTAGGACAGATTCAATGGGAGGTCGAGGATATTTTGGTCCGGGAGCGAGGCTATATTAATGGAATCGACGCTGTTTATTGCATTAAACACTGTGGGAAGTGAAATATAATAAATGGGGTTACCACAGGAAGCTTTCCGGAAAAATGCGCAGCGTTTAAGCTGTAGAACAATAGAGGGCGCGTTATGAAAACCTGGAATGGATAAGCACGTGCTTTAATATTTGAATTTGGGTATTGGAAAGAAAATGGCGTCATAAAACGCAGGAAGGATTACTTTTGTTATTAAGAATGAAAAAAAATTATTATTATAGATATAAAATTTCTAAAATTAGAAAAGGAATTTATACACTGCCATAAAAACCAGAAATACCGAAGCTTTTTTTGTGATTAAATTGAATTAGTGTAATTTTAGATCATGGATATTAGTTGTCTAATACGCAGTAATGGATGTGAATAACTTTGGCATATGTCCACAAGTTAATCATTTCAGAACATTACAATCTACATTTTAGATAGAAGAACTAACTGTTCGTTCATTCATTGTCATTTTTCATATTATTTTTAAGTTGAAGTATATAATTTCACACACACACAATCACTTTAATACTAATCAAAGTATTTTAATTTAAGAGTTAAATTAAAGTACTTTCTGTTCTTATCAAACAAGAGAAAACAATCTTAATAATATTTAAAGTTACTTAATCACTATCCTGATTTAATATTTAAATTATTAATTTTTCTTGCTAAATTCCACTTAATTAATCTAATGAATGAATACACACACTTTTTTTACCTTTCACAGAAACCAATAAATATTTTCATGTGACTTCAAACAATTTCTGATTATTTAAAAAAATTAATTCTAAAATATATATATATATTCTCAAATTTACCGTACGTTTGCTCTTTGCGCGATATTCCAAAGTTGGCGATAAATAACATTTTCTGGCAACCCAAGCAATTCTAACCAATCACAGATGAGGGATTCCGACTAATGAAAAATGGAATATTCTGTTTATTTTCAGACCTTACTTGTCCAGATTGGTGAGGTTGGCGTGATGTTTCGCATTATTTTGAAAAAGTCGCTAAGAGCGACCGTACAGTAAATTTTTATCATATATATATATGTTACCGTGAAAGACCGAAATCAGAGAATGTCGACATTCACCGGTGAATGTCAACACATACCAAAAACGTTGGTGAAAGACCGTACAATTGATTATATTTCTTGCACTTTCGGACCATCGCCGGTATATGTCGACAATCACAGACAAGCTTTGGTGGAATTTGAAAAGATGATTAAAGAGCTCGAAAAGGAGATAACAGAAGGCCATTCCCGGGCTTCCCTTTCCACCACAGCATTTAATTTGTTTTTAATTTGTTTGTTGTCAGGTTTGTCCCGCGGGTTAAAAATCCTCTACACTTCCTCTACTCACCGTGATTGGTCACTCCTCCTTTCTAAGAGAGGCGATAAGTTACGTCACACATGTGACGTTTTTCACGCCTGAAATATTGAGATAAGAAAATGCAAATCTGCATTTCTCCTCTCCGGATACGGAGAGATGAAACGCATATTCAAGATTCACCATTAGTGCATTGTGGATGTCGACATTTGCCGGTGTAAGTGAGAAATGAGGATATCTAGCAAATATTTCGGACATACACCAAGCGACTACGTGAATGTTGACATTCACCAGCGAATGTCGACATTCTCCAGATTTCGGACTTTCACGGTAACATATATATATATATTAGGTTGACGGAAAAATCCATTATTTTTGCTCGAGCATCAAGGCTTTATTTATGTTTTTGATTAGTTTTGTGTAAGGGATTTTAAAATGTTGTGTGACTGATCTTAGCTTCTGAACTGCTATGATGCTGGTCAACTTCGGACATAATTGAAATTATCGATATCTTCAACAATGGACCTACCTGTGCGAGGTGCATCTTAAATATGGAATCTATGAATGAATGGAATCTATGAAACGAAAATGACACGTTATTGGCTGCTACTGTAAAGGGACTATAAACACCATTTTCGATATTCTACTGCCCGATTCATAATTTCTTTTTTAGAGAAGAAAAACTGAATGTACTGAATTTCCTCTTTGTAATTTTAATTCAGTATGCCTTATAATTGAATGGATCAAACTAAAATCAGCAAAAAATATTTTTAGTACGAAAAGTGATCTTTCCAACGAGTCTAAATCAGAAATTGTACAATTAATACTGAAAAAAATATCAAACACTACAGCTATAGATCGAAAAAATAATGATCCTGATGAATCATTGAAAACAAATTATTTTCTTTTAACCTAATGTTTTAGAAGTAACTTCCTTGAAAATTAATTTCGCTTCGCTTTGTAAAAGGGTTTAAAACAGTTTTCATGTAGATTTTTAAGTTTTGCACAAAGCTACGACTGCTGACATGCTGTCAACTTCGATCATTTTTGATATTTTATAGACATTTTGGACGATGCTGTATCCACATGCGAGGTGCATCTCTAACATCAAAAATACCCGAACGGAATCGACAAAACAAAAATTGTACGTAACTGGTTGTTACAGTCTTACATAGGACGATAAATACCTTCCACGATTTTAGCCACCTGGCTAGCATTTTCACCATTATAAAAGAAAAATTAAAATATATCAAATTTTCTGTTTTTTTTTTTTTTTTTTTTTTTTTTTTTTAACCTTGTACTTACACATAACTGAATTAATCAAACATAAAACCGCAAGAGAATATTTTAGTGTCAAATGTCACCTTTCCAATGAGCATAAATTGTTTGATAGATACCTCTCGATATATCATACTACTACAGACAACTACCAAAGAAAAAATCCATTTTTTCCCCAAACTAATATAATGATATATATACATTTGTTAAGTACTCAAAATATAATTATAGTAATTTAAACGCATATTTTGAAAAATATTACCATTAATATTATCTAACATCATTTTTATGAGTGTGATTATTAACTTTAATTAATTGACAAATTTAAAATATGCAAAATATTTTCGGAAAAATTAATTTCAGTTTAATCTAATAATATTATCAAAAATGCTTGTCAGAACATAATTTAAAAAAATTCTCATCATGAATTTAACAAATTAATAGTGACATATTTTGTTAAAATTAGATCACCACTCACTATTTTGATTGGCTTAAGAAACAAAAAGGAAACATTTAATTAGGAAACAAATCAATATTTATCTTGTTCGAGAAACGACACTTTTGAATTCCTAACTTAACTGATAAATTCAAATTATAAATCATGTTTATTGATTTGTCAAAGATTTTGCAAATTTGAAGGCAAATCCTAATTAAATTTTGAGTGAATTCCTTGGATAATTATTTAATTAAAACGTGTTTGTTTAAAGTTGGCACTTTCTTTAAGATTTACATTTATTGATTCTTTGTTATTAATGCTTCGAATTCCATCCTTAGGAATAAGGATCAAAGCTGAGCAGAAAATTGAATTAAATACTATGCTACAAGAGATTAGCAATATTGGATTGAATGTAGTTCAGATATCGATGTAGTAGTCTCAATACTTATTGTGATTCTGTTCGATGTATTTCGTAATTTACAAATTAGATTTCTTTTTCCTTTAAGATGCGTAATTAATTTCAAAGTATGCATATTTTCAGTAAAATGTTTATATATCATTTGGACACTATCTACGTTTTCATGGTATTGCATTTCTTGTTATGCCATGTATCATTTAATAATTAAATAATCGCTTATTTTCAATACTGACTACTTACTGTTATTCTCAAAAAGGTTATCTTTGAAATATTTATATATATAGCAGGGGTGGCCAAACTTTTGGAATCCGGGGTCTACTCCACATTTAAAAAATCGAAGGCGGTCTACCAATGGCAGAGCTAAATTAAAGTATTTATTTATTTTCGGTAACAAGTAAAAAGGGTAAATTATGTAGTTTTTCTAAGAAAAACTTAATATTTACAAAATAAAAATTTACTGACGAAAATAATCAAAGTATTCATATATCAAAAACTGACCATCCTATTCACTTCGTTTAGTTGAAATTTGGCATTGTATATCTGACAAGTTTATCTTATTATAACTGGTACAAGCTTATTGTAATGCATAAACAGGAAACGAAATGTTCATCTGTTAAATGCGACCAATGTTTGTTTTTTGTTCATGGTTGAAAAGCAGATTCGCAAAGATACCTTGATCCAAAGTAGGATTTCAAATGCAAAATCATTTTCTAAATGTTTGGAAAACTATTTCTCAGAAATTAATTTCCAAAAATCAGTATCGCTAAATATGCTCTGGATCTAAGAAATATATCGCGTTTTAATTTAATAATTTCTTCCTCGACCGCGACTGATGTGGTATCTATTTAATGTTCTATTTTTTTAAGATATTCCATCAATGTTGACATTTAAATGGAGATATCATAAAACTGAGTATTTCTTTCAACCTAATTAAGTCAGCGAATCTTCTTTCAAATTCTTCAAACAAAACAAGTAAGTATTAAACGAAATCTTCGAAGTCTCGGTTAGGATTATGCATTCACTCACTCTTCCTCTATTTTTTTGAAGTTTCTCAATTTATGGTTTCTTAATTGAGATGTATACCTTTCTATAGTTTTTTTTTAATGTTTTAATCGCGCTCATCATGTCCGTTTTAAGTTTTAAATCGTAAACCCATTAATCATAAATTTTTAAATCGTAAATCTTTGCACAGTTTGTTTTGGATTTAAAAGCGTAGACTGTAGTAAGTTTTTATTTTAAATAACTCATTGATTCTATGTCATAAGTCATAAATTAAATTGTTAATATCCGAGGTCATTATCGGGATGGTCGCATGGACTACCTAAAATGTCTTCGTGGTCTACCAGTCGACCGCGCTTGATGTCTTGGCCACCCCTGATATATAGTCTATTATTTTGTATAAGGTTTGTAAAAAGAGCAACATCGCATTATTTTTATTCTGTTGTTGTTGCTTATGACATTTGGTGAAGCCAAGTCTGAACATCACGGACTCGGTGATGGAAGTCAGAGAATCTCTTCCGTTTGAACAGAGCACCCTATACGAGGATGGAAGTACGACGACTTTGGCTCGTTGATGGCATCATCATCTGGGTCTTCAAATTTAGAGTTAGAAGCCAGAAAAAAACCAAGACCTGCCTCCTAACACCCCCAGAGGTAATTAATTATTCGGAATGTGAACATGAAGGACATTACGATTACGACATATTTTACATGTCCCAGTCACTATTAGTGAACATCATGGATATTCGGATAAGCTGGGTTCCGAACTCACTACCTTCTGGAGACAAGAAGGTTGCCATAACTAACCAGGCGATCACGGTCTTCATTGCATCGTGCTTTCTCTTATATGTTCCACTATAAAATTGCTATTTTCATGACATTTTAAAAATTTTTTGCATATAATATTTGTGTTTCTAGATATTACTTTATGACTCATAGTATTTGAGACCGACGTGTTCTTTCAAATTGATACAAGATTCCTAAAACCTCTATCCCTTTTCGGGAATGTGTTTGATATCACATGAATATACGGTGGTTGTCCAAACTATGGGAAAGCTTTGCTGAAAACATTGACTTTCCATAGACCACAGTAAAGGACTTTAATTCAATGTGTAATAACCATTTTTTTGTACTAAATTATTGTTTATAATTTGTGAGCCTGTTGTGCACCATCATTTGCTTAATTGCGTTTGTCGGAAGAAGCTTAAGTAAGAAATCAGTTGTCAGTGTTCCTACGAGTGAGAGACCATCTTGTCGTCATGGACGATTAGTCTTTACATTGGCACACCTGATGAGGGCATCAAATGGGCATCCTGTCGAAGATCATGATAGTAAGTACTAAGATGTGGCAAAACATCTGCAAAATAGAAACTTGAAAGAACCAAACTTACAACGAGAGACATGTGGACTCTGAGGAAGATTGTGATCACCTGGAGAAAAATGGTGAAGTGTGCTGAGCTGAATGAACATCCATAGAACCCAATATTAAAGCATATCGAAAAGGAATTGCAACAACAAAATATCTTGTGACAAATTTAAATAAAAATTGGTGAGTCCAATCGTTCGAAAATCATAAAACCTGGATTGCAAATCAATGAAAAAACAAGTCTTGCTTCTTAATGAATCCTAGTTTCTAACCAATTTCCCACCAAATGTGATAAAATCTCGTTAAAGACTGCCCCGTAGTAGTTTAGGTATCATATAGATTATCGCAGGATCCTTTTTCCTTTTATATGGATGGACAGCTCACTAGCACTGACTATGACATTATTTTGACTGATCAACTGCATTCCATGCCAAAGTATTGTTTCCATTTGGGGATGACACTTCTCAAAATGAGTTCGTTTTCTTTATCGGAATGTAGTGAGTTTAGAATACGAAATAAATTTCTACTTTGTAATTTATTTTATTTTTCTTTATTTTTTCATTCATTATTATATAGTTTTGTAATTAAATTTTATTTTTTAAATAACTTACGAAATAATTCTTTTCAATTTTTATGACAATGAAGAAACGTTAAAGTTAAACATTTAAATATAATTCCGAACTTGTAAAAAATTAAAAGAAATTTTTAACTTTGAGTTTATTTTTCGTTTTCATCTACAATACGTATATATTTTTTATATACATCAAAATTTAAAAATTGAAATACAATAAAATTTAAAAAGTTAAAATTTCAAATGGCGTGAATTGAAATTTATACATAACGTTAGTTAAAATTATCCATAATTATCTGTAATTAAATTCTGTCGCCAACTCAACCTACATTTAGCGATTGGTATAGGATTTGCACGATTTTCAAACCCATATTTGGCTTTTGGTGAATTTTTTGGCGACAAAAAATCACAACTTTTGCTGTATTTGGTATTTTAATAATTAAGTAATTATTAATTAAGTATATAAATAAGAAAATGGTAACTGTAAGTCGTAACAAATTTTTCTGTAAAGTCATAAGCGTTTTGACACCCTTTACAAATTTCGCAAAGTGTGAGAGGCTTATAAACGGGATGTTGAAAAGTTGTAAGTTGTGATATTTCGTTTGAGATTGGTATTGCCATTTGGCGATTTAATTGCCTGCACCCACAGAACAGAAATATATAATTTTTTGCGAGAAAGGAAAATTAAATTTTCAAAATCATCAGTTATATCTTTTCAAGAATGGAATTTCATTTCTTTTAACAGATTTATTTAAAAACGTTACTATAAAATTGATTTAAAACACTTTTTCTATATGAAGAATAATTTTATTCGTCTTAATCAAATAAAAACAAGAGACCATGATTTTTAATTAATAAGAGCATTACGACATAAGAATAAGAAATTAAGTTTTAAGTAATATTAGTTAACACTCGTGGAAAATTTGATATCTTTGCATCATGTCTGTTTCTGTAAATCTTCACGATTGTAAAGTTAACTTTGCTCATATGACGTCAGAGTCACGTGTCGAATACGCTTGGCAAATCCCCCCCCCCCATTTGTTTGATGCATCTTCTGTTTGAATCTAATAGATTACAAGCAGTTTTTCACTCATATATATTTCGCTATTTTGTCCATTTGTCTCCAATGTTATCCATGATAAGCATTTTAGTGAAACTTAGTGTTTGTTAAACGTTACTTTGTTCTATTAAAGTAAAATGGCAGCTAAACTGGCACCTGGTTATTTCATTAACAATTAATTAATTCTAGTTAACATTCGATAACTGTTGATGATAAAATAAAAACTGCTTCATTATCTTCCTATCATTTTGCATAAAACTGCTTTTGCCAAAAATTTCTTTTGCCACTATAAATTTCCTTTCTTTTTTTTGTCAAAATACTATTTTTTTCACTTATCTGTGAAAATTATTCATCTTATTCATTCGAAGTAAAAAAAACTTAAAAATTATAAATATTAAACTGTTTATTTATTATGAAATATAATTGTTAAAATTGAAAAGTATTGCTATCAAGTTGTGGTTATAATTCCATTGGTACTATTTGATTAAAACCCCTCAATCGAAACAATTACTTAGTAGTTTCCGCTAGAAATAAAAAAATTAGTTGTTAAATAAGCTTTGTCAATAAATAAATTATTTTGTTTATAAAATGTTTGTACAATTTTTTAGTAGTTTCTGAAAATGTAAATCTTTTTAAACAATACACGACGAAAATACTTTACGATTGGTTGCTTTCCCACATTACGATAATTAAAGTACAAGATTTTTTATTTAGTTTAAATTTATATTTAGTAATTATTGTTTTTATTATTAATAATTTATTATTAGTAATTATTAATAAAATATTTAGCATAAATAATTAATATTTAGTACCATTACGTTTTCAAAATTCAAATACCCACCCACAAATATTAATGTAAGCAATCCACTTTGATATTTGTCACACGGCAAGCACCAAATGTAAAAGCGCCATCTGGTGATGAATTGACTCCATTGCATTTATAAAATCTTAAGTTTTGTTTAACATATAAAATAGTTATTTTTCTGTCTAAATATGGTTAATTCTTATCAGTTACGTCGCTTTCTTTCATAATAACACATATTTTTATGACGAATTTCATAATTGTGAAATTAATACACTACTTATAATATCTATTCTATATTCAATAAATTCGTTATGTTAAAAAAAAAAAGTTTCGTTTTATATAAAAAATGTTTTTATATCTCTCTATTCCTAAAAACAAGTGTCGGTTCATAAATTCATCTTCATAATTATGAAATTAGTTTTAATTTACCCATTATTCATTGATTTAGTTCCATTAATAAAGTATTTAGTCTTGTGTTTCGTACATAATATACAACTTTATACAAATATATTTAATACTTATAAGCAAGTGACGTTATCGCTTATAAGAGATAGAAATGTTGCTCATAAATTCTCTTTAAGCCTTTCCTCATTATGCAGCAATAATGCAACAGCAAATTTTTGGCGCAAAAAGAAAGGAGGTAATTAACGCTTAAACGCATAATTAAAGGATATTTTATTCATGCCGAAATTTTTACTCGGGAATAATTTTCGAGTGCCTTGGCGAAAGATAAACCTCACAATTTGGCACAGTTTGCAGTTTTTGTAATATAACAAAGTGCTCGCTGCTACGCCACTTTACCACTTTCGGTACGTGACGAGTGAGGTTAACGAAATTAATTATTTAAGTGCTTTTATTCTCAAGCGGAGGTCAAAAGTTAAAAGCTACCGAATTATCATAGTAATAGGGTTTTGCATTCAGTAAAAATCCTCTAATACAGCAGTCTCCACTGTTAGGAAACACTTAAAAAAATAACTTGTGTTTCAATTAATTTAGTTTTGTTGAATAGTAATTTATTCATAAGATTTTTTTTTTGTTGGCGTATTCCTACATTTATGTCCCAAATAACGTCAAAGTTTGAGATTGCTTTAAACCTTGTACTTTATAATAATATTCATAATTTTTAAAATTACATTTAAATTCTCTTCAAAAACCTTATATAATAATTAAGTTAAACATATTCTTTGATAGTATAAACATTATCTTGGGTAATGTACAAATATATATATCTTGTGTAGTAAAAATAACCCATATCTTTTATAATATACAAACATTTATTTTGGATTACAAAGTATCACACATACCTTTGATATAAAAGCATATATAGTTTGGGGAAAAAGAAATCCATTATTTTTACGTGAATTTTATGCAACTTCTTTTGGATTCATTTTGTAAAAAGGTTTAAAACAGCTTTCATGTAGATTTTTAGGTCTTGCGCGTTACGACTGCTGACATGCGGTTCACTTCGATCATTTTTGATATTTTATAGACATTTTCGTCGATGCTGTATCCACATGCGAGGTGCATCTCTAACATCAAAAATACTCGAACGGAATCGACTAAACAAAAATTGACCGTAACTGGTTGCTACAGTCTTATATAGGACGATAAACACCTTTCACAATTTTAGCCACCCGGCTATCTTTTCCGCCGTTACAAGAGAAAAACGAAAATGTATCGAATTTTCTGTTTGTTGTCTTCCATTTCTAAAACCTTGTATTCGTAACTGAATGAATCAAAAAAAAAACCGCAAGAGGATATTTTAGTGTCAAATGTCACCTTTCCAACGAGCATACATCTGAAATTGTTTGATGGATACCTCACGAGATAGCGATCACTACAGACGTCTACCGAAAAAATAATGGATTACTTTTTCCCCAACCTAATATAAACATTATCTTGGATAATGTACAAACATATATCTTGTGTAGTAAAAATAATCCATATCTTTTATAATATACAAACATTTATTTTGCATTACAAAGTATCGCATATCTTTGATGATATAAAAGCATATACATTGGGATAATAAAGATACCACATACTTTGGATAATATACAAACATCTATTTTGGGTAACTATGAAAATAAATATCCTGGATAAATTTTTTTTCGGAAAATGTCTGGTAATTTGGTTTGGTTGTCATGTTTTTTTCCCTTTTTGCACATCGTAGCAATTAAGTCAAACTTTTCATGTGTGGAAGTGCTTAACTCTTTTTTTTTTTCATAATAATAATTGACCGAAAAATGCTTTTAATGTACATTTGACTTACTTGGTGGTACTTATTTGCCATCAGTTTCCTCATTTTGAGTTGTTTTCTTCGGGATATTAGATTTTTTGTAAAAGTAGGGTTATTGACCACGAAATGGTTGTTTATTTCGTTCAGTTGCGTCTTAATGTTCACGTCACTATTCTGTAGCTTAATGGACAATCTCTTTCACGTTGATTTGACCACTTGCATCTTGACACAAGTCACATAACAATGGCCCATTGATTTTCTACAAGTACCATTTAATTTAGATGATGAATTTGGATTCATCATTTTCGATTCAAAATTGTTGAAATCAATATTACTAGAATATATCGATTGTATAATATGAGGATGTCATAATCACAATTCCCAAGCGATTTCGAATGGATTCGAGCCATGTAGATATTGACACAACTCATTTAACTATAATCGAATTGTTTCTGGTGCATGATATTTATTTCAAGTGAAAAATCTGTGGCATTGACTCATTCGATTTGGCGCCAAAAAGTTGTTGAAGTACATTTGCAAGATATTGATTCTTCAGCATAATGCGCCAACATCATGGTTCCACAAACTAATTGAACCACGTGTACACTCATCGAATGATTTCGAATCATCATTGATTCGAAATTCTTCCAACACTTATTTATTCGCATCAATAAACAGAAACAAAGTACGCAATAAAGATTTTCTTATTTATGTTTTACCTTTAAAAATAGATTCTTATGAGAGCTAGTGTTGGGTTTCAAACAAATACACTTTATTAACCAGTAATTAAAACATTACAAAACTAAGAACATTTTTGTGCAAGTATTAAATGAAAGATGCTGAAACAATCAACAACATCAGCCTTCCAAACACTGAAGTAAACATCTGGGTATCAAAACACTGCATCATATATTAGTTTGGGGAAAAAGTAATCCATTATTTTTTCGGTAGACGTCTGTAGTGATCGATATGTCGTGAGGTATCTATCAAACAATTTCAGATTTATGCTCGTTGGAAAGGTGACATTTGACACTAAAATATCCTCTTGCGGTTTTTTGTTTGATTCATTCAGCTACGAGTACAAGGTTTTAAAAATGGAAGACAACAAACAGAAAATTCGGTACATTTCCGTTTTTCTCTTGTAACGGTGAAAAAGATAGCAGGGTGGCTAAAATTGTGAAAGGTGTTTATCGTCCTATATAAGACTGTAACAACCAGTTACGTACAATTTTTGTTTCGTCGATTCCGTTCTGGTATTTTTGATGTTAGAGATGCACCTCGCATGTGGATACAGCATCGTCGAAAATGTCTGTAAAATATCAAAAATGATCGAAGTTAACCGCATGTCAGCAGTCGTAAGACCTAAAAATCTACATGAAAGCTTTTTTAAACCTTTTTACAAAGTGAATCCAAAAGAAGAAAGTTACATAAAGTTCAAAGTTACATAAAGAAAAGAAGTTACATAAAGATCACGTAAAAATCATGGATTTCTTTTTCCCCAATCTAATATTTCTAAACCTTAATCTAATCTCTTCTGTACTTAAATGTGCAGAAAGATGCGTGCCAACACATCTATAAAGAGAAAAAGTGCAGCTTCTACATTTCGAAGGCTGTTGCACCGTGAGGAAGAATACTGTCTTAGCTCCATGCCTGTTAGTGTTAGCTAGGAAATATGGAGTGGTCTTCTCGCCTTGGATGACCCTACCAGGAATAAATACTCCCGACGTACTTCGCCCACTCCTCCCCGGAACACCCCCTTGCCACGGTGAGGACACTAACAGGACTTAAAAGGGGTCATGTCATCGATTTCCTTTCCGTCAACATATTTTTTTATTTGCTCTGACTACGTAAGACCTCTTGAAGATAAGCAACAACAAGATGCATGCAAAGTGTGCCTTCTTTTCAAGGCATTCCAAAAAGTTTCTAAACAATCCTCAAAGATTGATAGATGATTATTGATGATAAACGGTATTTCGTCACCAATATAGTCAATTCACACAGACTCTGGCAACCTGCCGCTAATTACACTTTTTTTAAGAAAAAAAACTGTTCGAATTAAATAACGATTGTTTCAGTTCAAACCGTATAGACCAGTAATTTTAAACTTCTTTTTTTTTAACCACATAGTTGTTTTTTTCCGTTACAATTGAGATTATGTGTATGTCTCTTTATTTTACTCATAATTGGTCTGTGAGTGAAACAAACAATCGTTTTCACCCATAATGTTGAATATACAATTTTGTCCACCCATCCAAAACAAGTCAGTTTGTCAGTGGGATGAGCTCTTCAGTGAGCAGTTGCAAAGAAAATGTTGGCCACTATCTTAGTGGGATGGATTACTTTATATATTATTGGAGATTTGTCTCTCTTGATACCGCTACTAAAAATAAATACTTACTTATCATTAAGTAATGATAAATTTATTTCATATAGCATGTAAAGCACATTCAATATTAATATTTGATTGTTTATGCAAACAATAAATAAATCATAACATCCATTTTATGGTTAGTTTAAATCAGCAAGGACGATTTAAATGTTTTTTAACTTTGCTTTTTTACTGTCGGAGCATACTTTTAACGATTTAAAATTTTAGCGGCATACAAAAAAAAAAATAAATAAAAGTTATAAGAGCCACTAGGTTCATAAGAATCTATAATGTATTGTGTCAAATAATAAATGATAATAATTTTGAATGTAAATAAATGAGTGTGTATTACAAAAACAACAGTACGTTTATTAAAATGATAAGGATACTTTTAATGAGAAATTTCAGCTTGATATTTTTTTGATAGTTTCATTTATATTTATTCGTAAAAATGGCAATGGCAATTTCATATCGTCTTCTACATTTAACAACTCCAATCTCTTTCATTTTCATGTTGGTTAATATTAAAATTCCGAATTAAAACAAGTAAGATGTAGAAAACTGTAATTATAGATAGTGAAATTTCTTCACCTGTTGTAAATAATTCACTTTGTGAAAGAGCTCAGTTATTAAACATAAAAGCATTTTTAAATTGTAAAAAATATAATACTTAACTAGGAAAATAAGTTTTCTTTTGCAGTGTATTTTTCTTGATTTAGTCTAACTTTACTAGTAATAAAAAAAGCATTATAATTTTTAATATATACATTTCTAAAATTTAGTGGCACACTTTAAGAATTTGGCGACAGACAAAAGTGCCGCTACACAATGGTTGCGAAACACTGGTTTAGACAAATCTTCAAAAAAATCATACCTTACAACAAAGTTATAGTTACTACTGTCATTTTGAAAAATTATAACTAATAACTATGCCAATTTATTATAATTTAAATTTCGTGTGTGGTTGATATGTTAAAATTAAGAATATACACAAAAAATCAAGATATTTTATTTTTAATTACTAAAAATGAAGACAATACTTACATTTTAAATTTATCAATTTTGATAATTTGATTAATAATAAAGTTTTACTGCACAAACGATTTGGTATATTTTAACAAATATTTTGTCAATAACGGCATTTAATTGATATTTTTAACAGTATTGTATTCAAACCCATCTGCAGATATACTGATCATTTTCACAAGATGGTACAAACTGAACAAAGATTTGTTGAATTCTACTCTAGTCCCAGTTCTACTTTTAATTCTTTTTCAATTATATACTTGTTATCCACCCTTAAATCATATAATTCTGCCCATCTTTGCTCGTTTTATACTTCTTTTGTATTTATGAAATCAATAAAATATAAAGATGAAGTTGAGGGGAAAAAAACCGCAGCCTTATTTCTGACGTTCTCTCGGTTTAACAAGCAGCGCCCTCTAAAGAGAAGGTAAATAATGATTTCTTGAAATTGTTGCACTGAAAGAAATCTATTGACACATAGATACTTGTTTTGTTCGGTTGAATGGAGAGGATAATAAAAACCATTTTCGACGTTCACTAAGAATTCTATCAGAAAAGAAGTAGGTTCTTCTTTTTCTTCTGAAAATGTTACTTCTTAATCGATTCGAGAAAAGTGACACGATAGGCAATTCATTCCAAGACTTTTTTCTCAGTATTTATTCTTAAATTTAAATCTATCACACAGCCAGATACAATATTACTATCATATGAATTTAAATATTTACATTAATAAATTGTGTATACCACATAATTTATTTTATTTTTTATACCATTACAATAATGCAAACATTTAAGTGATAAAAATGAGTCATAATTAGATCTTTATAAATGAGATTTCTTGGAATTTAATTAATTTGAAATATCGCTCATTATGTAAGTATAAATTGATCTAGTTTAAATAAATTGTAGTTCAATATATTTAACGTGGAGATTTAGAAAAAGACAAAAAAGTTTATTTCTAAATAACTTAATATTGCTTTTATGAAAAATAAGTACGATTTTCTGTATGCATATATACGCATCTATGCATGCACTTTTGCATTAGTGTGCAAAACTTAAACAACAGGTGTTTTTTTTAAACCATAAAGTGGTTGTTTCTTTCGTTACACTTAAGATCACGTGTACGTTACTTTATTTTACTTATAATTGGTCTGTGACTGAAACAAATAATCGTTTTCACCAATATTGTTGAATATACAATTTTGTCCATCCATCCAAAACAAGTCCATGTGTCAGTGGGATGAGCTCTTCAGTGAGCAGATGGAAAAAGTATGTTGGCCAATATCTAAGTGGGATGGTTTATTTTTTATATTCTTGAAGATTTTGTCTCGATGCCGCTATTAAAAAATAAATACTTATGAATCATTCAGTAAAGATAAGTTTATTTCATGTAGCATGTAAAGTACATTAAATATTACTATTTGGTTGTTTATGCAAGCTATAAATAAATCATAACATCCGCTTTATGGTTATTTTAAATCTGCAAGGACTTTTATTTTTTTTTTATTTTATTTTATTTTATTTTATTTTTTTGTTAGAATTTTACAAGAGTTTATCTCAAAGACATAAAATTTAGAAATGTCAGACATTTTGTACTTAAGCGCTAATGAAAACTTTGTTGCACAAAAGTAAATAAATTGCGTATGGTTATGTGAAATCAAACTAAAAAAGACTTTTTTAGAGGTCATAGCGCCGTTACACTCATATCATCGTCTTTCCAAAAGCAACAATAAGCAGATTTTCCTAAGTATGGGATATCTCCATACTGAATCATTAGATTATCCAACATTCTGGAGATGAGATATCGCTTTCCTCATTTATCATCAGTTTCAGATGTTGTATGCTCTCTGATGGATATAATCGTGTCTCAAGGCCACTCCCCATCTCTCACTTTTTCTATGGATTTCATCAAGGTGTTATTCACTGGCCAGTCCCTGCGAGTGATATTTTCCCTTTTCCAGTAGCTGCTGGAGCCTGGTGTGACTGTGCATTGCCATCCATTAAAACGAAATATGTTCCAATGACACCATGGACACCGAAAATTTTACTCACATAGAGGAAGATCACCTCATTCACTACAAATATTTGTTTACACAACCTTTGTTGAAAACATAGAGTTTTGTTCACTCGTTCACAACATAATGCCTCCCCAGACATAAACTCGAAGGCCATTTTAATGGCCTCTTTGCTTGACATTACTTGTGTTCCAATTTCTATCCAAATCAATGGCTTGGAGAATCACTTCTGGCAGTGAAACGACTCCATTGATGAGGAATAATCCCGTATTTGTGGTCCTTACACCACTCTAAATTGTGGCATCGATGGCCAATCTTCACAAAGGAATGCAGCGTTCTGGATGGTAGGCGAATAGGCAACCTATACGAAGCCAACTGTACACAAATCGAGACACTTCTCAACCTGTTGCTGTAAACATTAAATGGGCAATGCCACTTGCTAACTGATTTCTATCTCTTCCCCACTACAAGAGGATATATCAGTCCCCCATTGCCGTTTTCTTCATGGGGTGACCAACACCCACCTTTCCAACAGTTCTACCTGTGATTTGGAAGCTCGAAATGGCATTGTTGTCGATTCCGAATTCTTCAGCGAAAGAATTCGGAATCAGGAGCATTTTAAAATTTTTATTAAAGATTTTCTTGAATATGTATTAGAATATTAAATGAGTAATAAATACTTTGGTCCAATGTTTGTATATTTTTCATATATTTTGAAATATTAAAGAATTTCTTCTTTCTTAAAATTTTAATACATTTATATAGTTTTATAAATACTTAACAACATCATGCTTTTTACATATATTGATTACATGTTTTTCAATAATTAATAAAATATGCCATCATATTTGCTAAAATTATGATATGTTGATATTAGTTTAAATATATAATGTTCTCAGATGCTAATAAACCAAAATTAAAAATTTTTCAACATATTGGTTTTGTGAAAATCTGCAACATTTTTTCTTGAAAAAAAGAAAAAAAAATGAGATTTCGTAAAGAACATATTTTTATAAGTGCGTTATTGAGATTTAAAACTTGAAAAATTAATTTAAAAAATTGGTACAGTTTTTTTTTTTTTTTTTTTTTTTTTTTTTAAATTTATCGGAACTTTTATGGTATGCACTGCTAATTTTCAAGTATTTTTGTAGTGAAAGAAAAAGGCAGGATTTCAGCAGAATATTTGGCAACAGGAAAAAAAGCAGAATAAGTTTACTGTACATATTGCTTAATCTTTATATCCATCTTACTATTAAATGATGGTTAATGAATGGCATAAATAAAATTATTATTTTTTTCAGAGCTTTATAGATTTTTCTTTGTCAATTTTATATAAATACATTGATTCTTGTTTTTAATTTCACTTAGTTTATGACCAAAAGATCTCTAAAAGTACTTCTGTGGGTTACTGTCGTATATAAAATGTTAATAATCAAATTTCTTCAAAACAAAATTCATTTAAAATTAATCTTTGGCAAAATTTTACTTAATTTAAAACGTATTTTGAATTATACGTGCATATCTTTAATATTCTATAAAATAGTCGGGAATATTTAAAATTTAAATTTCTAATTTCTTAAATTCTTACAATTTCAAATTGGTCTCTTTAAGCGTTTATCTAATTTATATCATTTGTTGAAATGTAGATACATATCTGTTATATTCTTTAAAAAATGCTTAGTAGCTTATAATAAATCTAAATTGTTATTTAAATTTCGAAGAATTTCATAGTAAATCTAATTTAAATATAATTGTATCAAAATTGTAAGTAACTTAAAATAATCTTATCGGTTAATATTTTTTAATGTTTAGCAAAGTAATAATTTTTAGAATTAATATTGGGTGAAAATTTACATAATTTAAAATATTTTCCGAACTATACATCTATATCTATAATACGCCTATGAAGTAGCAAAGGCTATGTAAAAGTTAAATTACACATTTAAAAAAAAAATACAAAAACATTTTTAGTGTAAAATTAAGGCCCACCAAAAATTTACCAAATATTTACTTATGAGGGGCTATGTAAAAATTAAATTGCGGATACTTATACAAAAACTAGTTTAGAATTAAACTCTGGAAACAAAATGTTTCTATTTCAAAATATTGTGCATGGATAAAAATTAATGAAAAGAAGCATGGAAACCTATATTTGTATATTTTTCTAAATGGGTTTTATGAAATTTACTTTTTTTCCCCGTTAAAGATTGTGTCCATAATAATATCTACTAAATCAAAAACAAAAATATCCCATCCTGGAACGTCATACTCGTATAAAGCAGTTCCTTAATATCTTAAAATAGGAACTTTATAATAAATACGTCAGAGCACAAATAGATTCAATAGGAAGAAGAGGTCAGGGAATTTGTTTTTAAGGCATCGCTGATTTAAAAATTCTGCGACGAGCCTTGCATGCATTAAACTTTTATCCATCTCGGCCTTGAGCTATCGAAAATCAAAATCGAATAGTTGAAAGCATTTCGAATATTTTATTCATAACTTTCGCTTTTAGCCTCGATTTCCATAAGGGAAAATTACCATATGTTAGGAAATCAATTACAACCTCTGCTTGTATTTTGCTTCGTGCGGAATTCATTGAAACTTTTATTGCATATGCTAAACAGGGATGTGCTTTAAAAAAAATCACGTATTTGGATGAATATTTTTTTTATATAACTATATTAGAACTTTTAGTTTTATTAAAAACGGTTGATGAAAATGATCATATAAATTTAATGATGAATTAAATGAAAATGTGCAATATAATTAAAATTATTGCATTTAATAGTTTGATTTTTAACTAAGTAAAAATAGGTGTCAGATATTTTCGATATCCTTTGTGCTTAAACATATTCTTTTAACTCTTTTTTAATTTGAATAATCTTGTTCTTTTTCCTGTTATTTTTTTACATTATTATTATTAATTTTATATTTTTTCTTATTATTTTTATAGTGATTATAACGTACTTTATTCTAAATATCTTTAAAAAAAAAACAGACTTTTAACTATAAGTAAAATCTAGAAAAAAAAAAACTGTCAGTCCGTTATGCTTTATTTGTTGGTTATACGGAAATTAAATTCACGGAAAGATATCAAGTTCCATATTTCTTTAAGTGCAGAATTAAAATTCTTTTAAGCATCTAAGTCAGTGCATTTTGGTCAGTTAATTTTTTTTATCACTTTATTAATATTTGCTTTCTGGTTGCAATAAAATATACTTGTTACTTTTTTCAGTAACACGTACACAATAACAATAATATATGAGCTTATTTTTATATATTGCTGATGTAATAAATTAATAGTTTATTAAGTATATTAAAAATTAAGTAGTGTTCGGAAAAACTTATATCAATCTTTCAAACAAGCACAATTATATTAAACTCGTAGTAATAAATTGTATTTTTTACTGTGTTGAGCCACAGGTACACATTAACGAATGATAAATGAGCTTATTTTCATATATTAATGACGCAATAAATTAAAGTTTCATTAATTATTAAGTATATTAAAAATAAAGTAGAATAGTATTAGGCAGAGCTTATATCAAACTTTGAAATAAGCACAATTTTCACAGAAATCACTGCCTTAATTTGTAAGTTTAATTTTTTAAACTTTCTCTTTAACATGTAAATCATCATAATTTTTTTACACTTCAGCATTAAATAATAAAATCAATTTCAAACTTTTTGAATCACAAGACATTTTAAAAATTGTTCTGATAATATTATTTTCCAAACATTCTTTTTCCTATAAAAAAATAAATTATATGTATCTAGTTCTTTGATTTTTTAAATCTTAGAATAATTTTAGATTAAATTTCAGTACGTTTAATTACTTTTAGAGAAGATGTGGTATATAGTAAATATCTTATTTCTCCCTTCTAAATTTATTTATTCCATAAACGATTTGTCAGTGTTTTTAAAAAAATGTTTAAAAATATTAAAAAATTGAAAATTTCCAAAGAATTTTTTCATAATTTTAAAACAATGATTTATTTTTATAAACATTTTAACAACAGTCAAATTTATTTTAAAATTTTGAGATATATTTAGATAAAATTATGAAATATGACTAATTGACATTTGGTATTTATACACATGAAAAACATTAATCTAACTTTTATCGGCAAATGAAATTAAAAATGGCTAAATATTTTTTTTTATTATTATAATTGAATTTTTCTTTGTTTGTTCCTTTTTCTGTACAAAATATAATAAATATTTTACTATTTTATCTAGAATTTCTAACATGGTAGGTGCTACCATCTATCGATAAATTAGAGAAAATAATAACTCTCAATGATAAGAGGAAAGATATTTTTTTAAAAATACCATATATTGTTGAGTTTAAAAATCTGCATTAATTTTTAAACAGATGCTTAAACTTTGTTCAGTAACATATTAAATTTAATTAAGTTCTCATAACTTATTAATATTATTTAAATGTTTTTGGGAATATTTTGAATTATGTTTTGTACATTATTTTGCAAACAATTCCTAATGAAAATTAAAGTTACCTATTTTCCTTATTGATATTCAATATTAATATTTTTAGTCTTTGACGAATATTCAGTTAACTAATTGAAATTTATAAGTGCTTATTTTAATTTTATTTTAGGAACTATTTGATGCATTTAATAGCACCACTTTTATCAATAAATATAAGCATAATAAAACTTCCTATTAAATAAGAAAACTCCGCATTTCATTTATACTTATTAGCAAATTGAAGGAACAAGAAAATCAAGTATTGCTGGTTTTTCAAGGAATGGAAATGTGTCGAGCAAAAAAACACATTTTCTTAAATAATACAAAAGCAAAAAAAAAATACATTTTCTCTACTTTTTTGCAAACATATTTTTTTAATTTATCAGTGATTTGATATGCTATAAATTTTAAAAAAACATAAGTTCTCTGAAGCTAAATAATCTAGTAAATTAGCAGCTTTGTTAAAATAACGGTATTTTTCTGTTATCGAGACCAGATCCGTCATCATTATCAATGTTTTGCCTAAATCGCCAAGATGTTTTAATAATGTTGCTGTTTTTTATTGTAAGGGTAAATAATGTATGTATAAATGTCATAAATCTTTAATATAAATTAAACGTAAGTATAAATGTATATTTTGCAATTGCAATATATGTTTATCTTTACCAAGAAAGTCACAATTATTTCCGTCATTACCATTTTAGCTACGAATTTTCCGCCAAATTTGGCGACATTTGAGGCCGAATCCGACAACAAAAAACTACCAAAATATTTTACTTGCAAAAATGTTATATCATATTTTCGTTTTTAATTTGGAATCAATTTTCTTTTTCAGCTAAACTGGATTCGGTGAAAACGTACATGCGAATGAGAAAAGTGCCTGGACAGCTGTTCAACAAAGTCATCAAGTGGTTCGATTATTTATGGTTCACGCAAAAGTCATCCGACGAGGAGAGGTCAGTGGGCTGCCTGCCGGATAAGCTGAAGGCCGAGATAGCGATACACGTGCATCTGGACACACTGAAAAGGGTGGAGATCTTCCAGAACACGGAGCAAGGGTTCTTGCGAGAGCTTGTCTTGAGACTGAGACCGGTGCTGTTCAGCCCGGGAGATTTCATCTGTCGCAAAGGTGAGATGAATCAATCAATCTATCAATTTCACCGCTATCTATCAATTTATCAGTCTCATATTACTCTAATAATCAGCTAGCCATTTCGTGTTAATGTATTTATCAGTTTGACATTGAGAAATCTAAAAAGATAAGTAAATGACATATCTTTATGATTTAATTTGAAATAATATCTGCCATTCAAAAACTTTAAAAAAATTATTATACCTAATTCAATTATTTGTATTTACAATCCTAATTCAAAACAAAACAAATTTCAACTCTCTTTGACATTCGAGATCTTATAGATTTTTTGTTTGTTTGGTTAATTTTCACTGAAAAATAGACAAAATGGCTCAGTTTTTCTGTGAATGTCTTCTGGTTTCAATCGTTCAAGTATGTTTATGAATTTTGAAAAGCACAGTCGTTTCAAATTTCAATATTTCGTGATGCTTGAACTATTACCTTATCAGCATTTATAAATTGACAGTTGGTATAATCTTAGGTTATATATTGGCTAAGGCCTCAAGTTCAAAATGATTCACTTTTTCCAAACGAATGCTATCAATAAATAGAGTCCAAAAAATACTGTCTGCCAAAGGAAAAATAGGATTTTTTGTTCAAGGAACAATTCATCATGCTTCATTAATTATCAGAAGACGCTTTTCGTTGAACTGAATGAAATTGATTGATCTGCTAAGACAAATGCACAGCTAGACGCAAAGCAGTTATTTTTAAACTTTAAAACTTCAAATTTCCATTACAATTTTTAATTTTGTGAAAATTAATACATTTTTTAAAGTAAAATCTTTAAATATCCATTTATAAGGGACAAAATAGCCCCAATGTATTGTCTTTTTTGTAATAGTATTCATATAATATTGCACCAGAATTAAGATTATGTAATATTCTTACATTTATGACTTTAATAAAAGAATCATTAAAAGTAACATAAATTTAAAACTTTATATTACAGCTTGTTATTTCATGAAAATCATTAATTATTTCTTATGATTTAATTATTTAACTAACCGTTAATAAAAAAAACTAATGGAGTTTAAGGTTAGATCAGTCGATTTACATTACATAATATTCTATGCAATAACATTCACTCATCCATATGTGTGTTAGGTTGGGGAAAAAGAAAAACATTATATTCACTTAAAATTCAAGGCTTTATTTATGTTTTTGAATAGCTTTCTGCAAATAGTTTCAAATTGTTTTGTGGCTGATCTTTAGCTTCTGGAAACATGATTGTCAACTTTGAACATTTTTTATTCTTCATCTATATTTTAGATGATGGCTTTACCTGTTCGCGATCCATCGTTAACACCAAGCATACCTGAATGAAATCAAAATGAATCATTGTCTGTTATATGTGTACAGAATCGGGACTCTAAGCACCATTCCCGATTTTCACCCCCCCCCCCTGACTTGTATTTTCGCCTTCATCAACGAAGAACTGTGAATATACTGCATTTCCTCTTTGGTGACTTCCATTCTTAAGTTCTAGAGTATTTTCGCCTTTATCAACGAAGTACTGTGAATGTACTGCATTTCCTTTCTGCTGACATAAATTTTTAAATTCCAGAGTATTTTCGCTTTTATCAAAGTTAAACTGTGAATATACTAGCATTTAGTATACCGAGAATATACAGCAAAGAGGTATACTTACTGCAGAACTGTGAATATACCTCTTTGCAGACTTCTAATTTTAAGTTCCTGTATCTTATATTTGAATGGTTCCAATAAAAAACAGTAACATATTTGTTTTATGCGAAATGTGATCTGCGGAGCATGAATTTGAAATTGTGTGATCAATAGTAACACCCGGACACCCGAACATTACAGTCATCGAAAAATATGGATTTCTTTTACCCTAACTTAATTATATATATATATATATATATATATATATATATATATATATATATATACAGAGAAAGAAAGATTCAAAAATCTCTTTGCTTATTTACACATTTGTAAATAGATTTTAATTCAGATTTATTGGAAAAAAAAAAGAAGTTTATACTTTAATAGGGGTCCATTATTATTTCTAAGAAAGTAAAAAAAGAGAAGTAAGACGTTTCTTTTGGAACTTACATCCATCAAACAAAATGAGTTTTGTGTTATGGCCTTTAAGTGCTCCAAATATGTGCGTGAAATATTAGAACTCGGCATTTATTGCCTTTTCGAATTGTCAAAGAACGCCATAACTGCTGTAATAATCAAGACTAATCGGTGATAAGAACTTCTGACTGCTTCCTGTTCTTAAGGTTTGCTTTCTGCTTTTTTTCCCCCATGTTCTTTTAATTCTTTTCAATGTTTCTTAAATTGCCAAAGTTTTTATCGTGCTAAAACATTTAGTCCCTCCCCACCGGCCACAAACATTTATAAATCTTAGAAACTCACAAATCCTCCGAAAGAGTTTGTAATTACATCCATTTAAGTTAAAATCGTATATATATATATATATATATATATATATATATATATATATATATAT